>JAJLYB010000020.1:0-119499 GCA_030674245.1 Jamesozyma piceae
ATACCTACTACATTGTCGTCCTTGCGTACCTACCTCGTATCCATTGCTTGACATTGAGTCAAACAATGTAAAAATTTTCACTAATTGAGTCATCTTAGTAAAAGGTTATATTTTGTCGTACGTCATCACATACGGTAATTTGCCATGACAACCTTGTATCTTGTCATTATATACGGGAAAATACCGTAACAACATATATTTTTAGGTCTTCTTATTAATTCAAATATTGGTTAAATTCTCTTAATAATTTTAGGTCAAAATAGCATCAATTAAGTCTATACTTTTATGCTATTTTTCTTTGATCAAAACTGGGTTACATTACAACAAAATACACAAACCATTGGGCGTGTGGCGTAGTTGGTAGCGCGCTCCCTTAGCATGGGAGAGGTCTTGGGTTCGATTCCCAACTCGTCCAATTATTTTTAGCTTTGAATTTAAAGTCTAAGTTTTTGGTTTTTTTACCAAATAGTAATTCATCATTATTAGAAAAGTCCTTCGCATTCAAATCACCATGTGGATATAAAGTTTATACATTCAACCACCACTCATAGTAACACTCACTGCATCATTTGTATTATGTAATTTCATTTTTGAAACTGACAAAGACACTTTTTTAAATGCGCAACATCGCGGTCGGAGTTTCTGTCAAGTTAAAAATTGGTTTATCGGCCCAATGCTATATGCTGGTGACCCAACCAATAAATTTATATATATAGGAAACAGGTATAATCTTTGGATTTAAAACTGCATATAACTTGAGGGTAACAACAAACTATATATCCAAAGTATTATCATAACTGGTTTAACATATATTTTTACAGATAATATTCAGTGTTATATTAGCAACGGTGGCATTTGAACCTCTATTTTCAAATCTAATTTAATCTGCTTAGTTATTTTTAAAGAGAATCAACGGCCCCCCACAAAATATACGGCCAAACATATTAAACAACGTTAGAATAAAGAGGAATAAAAATATAAAGTATTCAAAGGTTTAAGTGAATTTAGCAACGAGTACAATAACAAATTTAGATATTTATATATTCCAGTATATTAACTATGCATGCAAGAACACCTCTAAATTTGTCATGTATGTGCATGAGTAAGCCCAGAAGACAAGCGATGATCAACAACTCTTTACTCAAATGTTCATTAAATATCCTGGCAAATATGAATGAGGAAATGCAAAATTACAAGGCTATTAGTTATGCAAGGCGCTCGTATGCTACCTTTTTGCCTGAGCCTCAAAAGCATAACAGTAAGAAAAAAATGAAATTAATTCACGATCAGCAATGGCCTAGTGCTGAATATCCTACCCCATATGAGATTTTTGGTATATCAAATAATACAAACCTTACAAAACAAGAATTTACCAAATTGAAGAAAACATATCATAAATATGTTAAATTATACCATCCAGATTTATCTCCAACTATAGCAATATCAAGGGTCATGTCATCCGATGAACCTTTAACGTTTAACGAAAAATTAACTCGTTTCAAAATCATATCACAAGCTTATGAAATTTTGAGTAACCCGCAGAAGAAATCCTTGTATGATATGACCAAATCAAACTGGACACATACAGATCCCAATGCAAACACTCGTTCCAGCAACATGGGTAGGCATAACCCCGGATACTACTCAAACGAAACTTATCAGTACTGGAATGCCGGTACTTGGGAAGAGATGAATAATTTTAATTCGAGATACCATTATGGTGGAGGCCATGCGAAAACTGAGGAATTACATGATTGGTCTATATTTTATTGGCTAATTGGGTCACTTATCATGATCGAAGGAAGTATCATATTAACTAAAATAGAAACTATTCTAATCGATAGAAAAGAGCAAGGTCTTACTCACGAAGATATTGAAAAAAGTTTATTTCTTTGTTACGATAACTACGGCCTTGATAATGACAAATTATCAAGATTTAGAAGGTTTTTATGGTTTAGATCGTTTGGTCTTTACCGGACTAAAGAAGATTTAGATAGGGAAGCAAAGACCAATGAGAATTTAATGGAAACCATTCAAGAAACCAAGAAAAAATTACAGGAGATTCGTATGGCAAGCGAAAATGAGAACAAAGCTGAAATGTCGAGTTCCAAGATTGAAGATCACGTTGAGTAAAAAAGAAGTTTAATATCAACATAAAAACCTAATATACATATATTCGTCCTTATCCCTTTATATATTCTTTTCTTATATTTTATTAACATATAGAACTAATGTTTTATGTCCTATATAAATACATATAAAAACGCTGTTTCTGTTACAATCATTTTTTGTCAATCAATAATTGAATGAGTCAGGCTCCTATTTCTGATTTCGGGATGCCATCTTGAAATCCAAATAGCGCAAAAAAATAATATGATATAAATTTAAGTATCGACAGATTAACCATTTAACCACAAACAAGAAGAAATAAGAACCAGAATAATCAAACAACCCTGCCTAGTACACATAAGCAAATATGGATTTTATGAAACCAGACACCGTTTTTAACCTTCAGAATATTAGAGAAGAATTGGTTAAATTAGAAGATTCTATTATCTTTAAATTTATTGAAAGGTCACACCTCCCAACTAGTCCATCTGTGTACTTATCCAACAATTCAGATTTACAGATTACTAATTTCAATGGTTCTTTCTTAGATTGGGCATTATCTCACGTTGAAATTACACAGTCTCAATTAAGAAGGTTCGAATCACCAGATCAAACACCATTCTTCCCCGATCAACTTCTTAAACCAATTCTTCCAAGTATCAATTATCCACAGCTATTGGCTCCATATGCACAAGAAGTTAATTATAATGGTAAGATAAAAAATATTTACATTGATGAAATTGTACCGTTAATCTCTAAATATGATGGCGATGACCCAAATAATTATGGGTCAACTACTCAAGCAGATATTGATTGCTTACAAAGCTTAAGTAGAAGAATTCATTTTGGCAAATTTGTAGCGGAAGCCAAGTTTCTGTCCGATAAAGAGCTGTATACAAGACTAATCAAAGAGAGAGATGTTGAAGGTATAATGAAACATATTACAAATTCTGCTGTTGAAGAAAAAATTTTGGAAAGATTAACTAAGAAGGCAGATGTTTATGGTATCGATCCAACCAATAAAGAAGGTGAAAGAAGAATCACACCAGAGTATTTAGTTAAAATCTATAAAGAATTTGTAATTCCAATTACAAAAGAGGTTGAAGTTGAATATCTGTTGAGAAGATTAGAATAATAATGAAATTTTGTTATGCGTAGTACATAGTATTTTCCTTTATGTTTCTAGTGTGCTTAATTATAACATACAAAGTAAAGCATTTATAAATATTTTATTTTACATTTCTTACAAAGTTTGTATTAGTACATGGCTCTATGTATCTTTCTCAACCTAGTAATCTCATTGCTAGTTCAAAAGTAGCAAAAGTAGCACCATTAGCTGGTGCTGCCCTCAGAATAGTTGGGCCAAAACCTTTTAAAAATCCTTTCATACCATTTTTAGCGTAAATATTCTTGGCAACTGCCGCAATAGAATTACCATTCTTTGGGGTTTTTAAATTGTCTGTCTGCATCACTGATTTAATAACATCAATAGGATAAACCATTGTCCACAATGCTATACCAGATAAAGCACCGTACATGCATAATTTCCAAGCAGGGATATCTGTTCTGTTTAAACCTTGTTTTAATTGGTTTGCAACTAATGCTTCATATATTAGAAAATATGTACCGCAACCGTGCCCTTCTCTTATCATCGTAGCAGGCAAACCCCTCATCAGACCTTTTTGTGCCCTTAGCTTTTTTATACAATCCAATGGTCCTTTAAATTCTGCATTTGGACCAGATGATGTCTGAGTTTGTAATCTAATTCTGATATGCTCAATTGGTGCAGCTAAGAATGAATTACTCAAACCACCAGCTAACCCACATAAATAATATTGAGGTAGAGATAAGGTTTTTGAGTTAGGGTTGTTATTATAATTATGGAAAAATCTTTTCATTGCTTCATTGACACCGAATTGAATAGAAACACAGGCCCCTACGCCGACTAATGGGGTTAAAGTACCCTTATAAAACCCCTTGGGGCCTTCATTTTTCAATAAATTCCTGACAACATCCATTGCTGAAGTTGGGGTTGTCGCTGTCTGAAGACGAACCTTTGTAGTGTCAAATGGTTGGCCAACCAACACTTGAGCAATACCACCTGTTGTTCCAGCCAACAGATCCTTAATGACACGAGTGTTGTCATGGTCTGGATGTATGTCTAAATCATCTATTAGTTGTGGGGTTGGGAATTCTTCTGACATTGTTTAATTAGCGATACAGAAAAGTGATTGAAGCTCGACCTCGTTATTTTAAATAAAACTTGAAGATATTCAGTCGAGTATACACTTTATACAATTATTTTCAGATGGAATATCTTCATATACATATCTATATATAACGAAAATACATTTACAAATTGATTCTTATCTTTCGAGATGTTGACTCCGCTTGCATAAATTTCCTTACCGTTTTTTCCATTTGGTTTCGGATAAACGCATCGATCTGCTATTTTCAAAAATTTCACTGCCCGGTTCCGGAAATGCAGAATTATATAAACAGAGGCCCTGATATTGACTGAGAAACTTATAGACTAATTATACAAACTACAAACATTGAGTCCAACTCGGGTGCCAAAATAGCAGTTCGTTGACATATAGTTCGGCTAGAATAATGCTATCTAATATTCAAAGAATATTTTGGAACCCAGCCATGATTCTACCCAAGGTAATTCCTACTGGAATTGCCAAAAATAAGTAGCATATTTCAAGTCGAATTTACGAGATTGAAAAATCACAACCACAAAGAGTCAATTATCAGTAGTGTTTCACCGAACTCCTTCATATATATACTGCTCTTGATTAGCCTAATACATCTTCCCACTGAATCAAATCTCTTTGTCCGTATTTAATAGCAATAACTGATAAAACCAATTCTAGTATCCCAAGGTTCTCTGGAAGGTTCTTAACTTTCATTGCTACCATTTCAGTAGTTTCTTTAACCAAAGGTAGTGATATTGAGTCTGATGATTCTTCAAGCTTTTCCAGCGCTGTAGCTTTAGTTACTTCATTTATAATGATATCTCGACATTTTTTACCTAAATCTCTTACTATACTAGTGTAATTTGCTGTTAAAGTATCTGGTAAATGAATTAATATGTATAATAACCACATATTTAATTTAGGTAATGTATTTGGATTCTTGACAAGTTCTTTGATCCAATATTGTTTCATAAAGTTAACTAAGGTCCATAGATCTTCTTGTTTCACCAACGAAACAAACATAGCATGAACTGGCTCATTTTCTTTAATGAATTGATTCCATTGTTTAAAGCCATTTATGTTCTTGGATTGGTACTTTCCTGTTAGACATAATTTAATATCGTCAATGTTTCGTATTCTTGCAGCACGTAGTTTCTGTAACGTGGGAATAACCCATTCTTCATCAATCGCCCATGAATTTCGATCCCTCTTATCATCATTAACCGCGTGATTGGCCAATATATTAATTAAGTGTGTGACTATTCCCCTCTTTTGATCTACGCTCTTCTCCAAATATTCTTTCAAATACAGAAGTAAAAGATTCATAGCATCATCATCATATTCTTGGTTTACAAATGCCTCTTCCAAAATACGGGATCTTAATACGTTGAAACAATTCATCCATATATCTGAATTATTCTGAATTATTTTTAATCTTTTTATTATTTCATTGTTTAAAGGCTGTACAGCATTCCTCATCGGACGGGCGTGTACTCTCAAATTATCTTTACCTTGGCTTGCTTTTTCAGTACTACTTCCACTATCACCATTATCTTCATCATCATACATACTGGCACAATGTTTTGTATGTTTAACACTTTGGGCCGTAGTGACTGGTGTGGCATTTGTTCTTAATGCTTCCGATCGTACGTCCTGTAAATATTGAATTACACCAGGATTTACTAAAGAACTATCTAATCCAAATGCAGGTGTTTGTCCAAAAACCGAATCAAATGTTCCCCCAGCCTTTCTTTTAGCCATACTGGTTTTTGTTTACTCTGTTGTTTCTATTCTTTTATTGAAATACCAAGGCAATTTCCAAGGTGAAAAATTTTAATCCTAGATGTCCCGTACTATTTTATTTTGTAAAGGTGAAGCGTATATGCTCAACACTTAAATAGGAACAAGCACAATTACCTTCAAAAAAGAATTGAAATTATTATATTAACATTATGAGATTTACTATTTTTTGATATACATACTTACGTACTACTCACAACGGCAAATATCTTTTTAATTTATGCTGAAACGATGCATTGTAATTTTAATGTATTTTAAAAAATGATTTATTTCTTTGACACTGAACCTTCTTTCTTCTTGCCTGTTTTGGCCAATCTTGGAACAACAGGCCTTTTCTTTAATTTAGTAATAACACGTTCGTCAAATTCTGAATCACAAGCAGGACATTTATTTCCAGGTGGAATTATTGACAAAACACATAAACACACTGAACAAATAAAACCAACAGCAACGACTCTCCCAGTTAAATAACACGACGTTCTAAAGTCAACAGACCCTTGATTTGGTTTCACAACTATCTTTCTGAGTGATGGGTCTATAAACATTGCTGTAGTAAGATACTGTATCAAACCGTTAGTGTTGGAAACATGCAAATAAATACCATTAGTAGCATCTGTAGTCTGTTGTAAAAATGTGCTTTCTTTAGGGCCTCCAATTTTAACGACATCAATAGGACATTTAATCTTTGTTGCTGAAAAGATACAGTTCATAATGGGTATATACTGGAAAATTTCTTCCTTACTTCCATTACCACTGCCGCAGGTTAGTACCATTAACCTTGATTTCAACGACAATACTTCTAGTTCCCTAGATATTCTATTTGTATAAGCTAAAGCTGCTGAAATTGCACCAGGTAATGTACTTTTTTGTGCAACTTTATCCAAATTACTTTGTTCTTCCTTAAATAATGCATACAATTCTTCCACCAACGTTTCATCGACATTTCTAAATCGCCTGTACATGTTGTTATTAATTATAGAAAGATCATTACTTTTGCTATTCTTAGTGTTAGAGTCATTACTATTAATGCTATGGCTTTTAGGATATAGATATTTGATGCCTTGAGAGTGTGCAGCTATAACAGCAACTTGATTGGAAGAATTAAATGCTAAGTGGCCATTAAGAAAAACTATTAAGGTTTCTAACATTTGTATAATACTATCTTTAGTATCTTTTCCACTATCAAATTCTGCCCATAGCTGTGGTGTAATATCTATAATGACTGTTAACAGCGACGGTGTTTCTTCAGGTATTAGTGATCTGGTTTTGGATTGTTTGAAATTTGGGTCTGAAATAGCATCCATAATGTAAATTAGTATATAAATATTTGGTACGTGTCTATGCGTACTTATCACAATTAAAGGATTTAGTAATATTCCAATGGTTTATACCTATTATTACACACTGTTTGGCTCTCTTTTCCTTTAATGACATGAGCTTATAAATCTCAATTTTTTTTGAAGTTAGTTTCTTAAATTTCTACGGATTAAAAATTTATATTAAAGAAGTGCAATATATTAAGCAGTTACATATGAAGCTGGATGAAAAACTATATGCAGTATCTAAAGACATATGATATAAACTATTTCATTGAATGTTCCTGGTTCATTATAGTTAATAATTAAATAGTGAGGCTTCTATATACTATATAATTAAAGTAATATTAATATCAAAAAAATCATACTTTAATAGCATCTATCTGTTTCAAGGCTTTATTATATCTTCTATTAATTGGGTTTGGCATACTTTTAATTGTTGCAGAAGTGCTTCTTTCATTTGGACGTCTTTGCAATTCTTCACTAAATTGTAGCCTTAGAATATTCTTTAAGTCTGGAACAGCTAAAAATGGTAATTCATTTGCTTCAACCTTTTCCAGTAATGTATTTTCATCTGACCCTGCTAGGGTATAGAAGATTATGGCATTGGATTTATCAATCTTAGATGATTCATAAAATAGATTTCTGGTTGAATGTTGAAGGACATTAATATTTCTTAGCATATTTTTTATACCATTATTATTCAATACATCAATAGAATATGAACCTGCAATAAATGCATGAGTATTAACAGCATCAATGCCTGTAAATATTTTGTCCTTTTCATCCATTGGCAATTGCTGTTTTAATTTGTTTTCTATAGTTCTTAAGTCGGATATTAAGAATGAAATATCTTGATTTAATTCAATACTACCAACATCTGAATTCCAAACTTTTGTATTTTGGAAAAATTTTCCAATTTTGAAAATAGATTTGGCTCTTATATCAAACCTCAATACTGACAACATTTTGAATTTTAATTTTTTAAACCCATTAACAAGTTTATCAAATCTTGCGCCATTCTCATTACCTAATAATATCCTCATATTGGCTCTCTTATCAGAATTTTCTAAATCAGAAAATTCAAAAAATGACCAACGGCTTCGCAAGTCAGCATTGGTAATATCGACTTCGTTATCATCAGAATGTTCAATAATTTTTTTTAAATGTGGCAACCAACTGATTATCCAATAAAGAGTACTGGTAAAATATATAACTGTATCTAAACTTAAAGGATCGAACATATCATCTTCTGACAACCCTTTACCATCTAGATAAAACTGACCGCAAGCATTGAATAATTCGGTGCATTCGTCACCAATAACAGATTCGTTTCCATTTAGAATTTCCTTCTCATAATCCATCAATTTCTCATTGTTTAGCCACTTATTTATAACTTTTTTATTGATGGAATTATCCAATGAGCCTAATAGTGCATTTGAAATATTGGAATAATACTCGTAGAATTCATTCAATAATTCAAGAACAACATCTACCATTTGCGGTCTATAAGAATTGGTGGTGTTTAAAACATAGAGAATACTAAAAAATAATGTTTGGAAATCAATTGCAGTCTTAAAAATGATATGGTTCTCCTCAATGTTTTCTATAGTATATGGATTATTAGATTGAACCTTATTCATGAATAAACCTTTTGTAGTCAATCCAATTCTTGGATAAAACTGGTTTTCCATATAATTATTGAAAAATTCTATGGAAGATGTGCAATTTTGAGATATTGTTGAAGGTATTAGGTCTGATGCTGCTTGTGAAAATAATAAAAATGGTTCCAATATGACTTTCATATTAAACACAGTAGGTGGAATCAATGGTTCTTCCTGTTCAAATGATTCATCTTCAATGTAAATAGATTCCAAGCTAATATTAGAAGAAACATTAAAACCTAAAAAGATATCTTTTAATAGTGATTTTAATTCGCCTACATGTTCCTTAGCTACAGAGTTGTCTTCAATGTTGTCTTGTAATGTAAACAATAGTTGATTTTTTCTCTTTGGTAATGTAGGTGCATTAGCATTTCTTCTTTGAAGATCATCTTTAATATTTAATAAGGGATTAAATAAATATCTTGTCAATAGGACCTCGATCTCTTCCAAAAGTTTTTTCCATATCATGTCAAACCTGTAAACATTAGTTGCCGAAGATGGTTGTAAAGCATTGACAGTTTCATAAATGGCTCTGTGTCTCTGGACGACCAATAAAAATTTGAGAAAGATTTCCCAAAAGCATTCTCTTATAATAAGGGATAGTAGGTTTTTAACTGAAAGACCGAAGTTATTTTCATTAGAATAGCTGTTTATCATTTTTAGTAAAGTTGGATGCTTGATACGAACCCTTTCCGTGTTCTTAATAACAATGTTATGTATTTCTTCTTTGGCCCTCTCAACCATGATATTTAATGCAATCGGCAATTTGTTAATATCCTTAATTAGGGATAGTAATGCAAATAACTGGATATATTCTGATTCATTGTCAGAATAATTTATTGTTGCGATTGTCTGATAAAATATTGGATTTTTCAGGTTTGCAATAAAATTGTTAAGTTTTGTGTTTAAATCAACAGATTGTTTAACTAAATCAATATTAACTGTATTATAAAGATAATTTTCCAAACTTGTAAACCCATTTTGAGAAATACTAACAGTTTCTAGGATATTTGTGTCTAATGTAATAGTACCCTTTTTTGAATAAACAATATTATGAATTTCTTCAATTGAATTTTGGAATAGCGTGTGTTCTTGTAATTCTAATTGGTGGTGAATTGGTTTCAATTGCTTCAAGTTTTTAATGCTGCTAATATTACAGAGGAAGAAACCTCTTTCCAATAATTCTTGCACTTCTTTAAAATTTTCTTTTCTTACATTATCCTCAATTTGTTCGGGTATTTGCAAAAGTTCTTCAATATAAGAAAGTGATTCAATCATATTAGTCAGTCTCAAGCTGTTATCATTCAAGTCTTGTAACGAACCTTTATCCATTGTAATATTTTCATTAGCAGTCTCTAAATTTACTTTAATTTCCTTTGTATGTGCCTGTGCATTAGTTAGAGCCGAGACGGTTTTACTATACGATGCAACGTTAGAATTAAAGGCTTGACTATGTTCGTTAACGACTTCCTTTAAATGAGAACCAATTCGTTCTTTCAGTTGATTGAATTCCTGATATCTATGGCCTAACCCAACGGATGTATCATCAAGGAAAGCGAGTGATAATTCTAAAGGATTTGATCTTTCTGTAAGAACCCTATGCCATTGTGAACGTATAAGTGAAAGATCACTTTCCAAATTATCCAACGAGCTGTTCATAGCATGTTGTTGGTTTTCTGTAATACTGTTGATTGAAAGTGCACGTCTTCTTCCACCTTTGGAAGTATTTGGGCTTAAATGATCCATATTGAGTGTAAAAAAAGAGAAAAAAAACTATTAACACAGTATTAAATGAATGGTGTGGTTGAAATTAGGGTATAATTATCCGTCTTAGTAGTTTTAAAATGCCTACCTATACTTTAGAATTACAATATATACTTGAAGTTGTGGAAGGTTTGCTCTACATATGTTAATTTACCTATGATATTCAAAACAAAGAAATTGTTCCCTATTCAATATTGAAGAGTATTTAATTGTAGTCAAACTTACCCGGCAACAATTACCATGCGTGTTAAGAAAAAACAAAAACAACTTAATAATATATGGAGAGGCAGTAATTATATCAGATGGGAATGGCCCTTTAAACAATAAGAATATAGAGGAATATTGCTTCATACATTGATACTGTGTCAATTATATATACTATTCAAATTTTATAAAATCGAACTATATATATATATTTAAACAATTTGATTTTTCTAACAAAAATGAAGTGAGGGATGAATAATCCTCGGTGTTTGGGCGAAGACGACACATTAATGAATTGATTTGTAGAACGAATGGACAAATAAATAATATCACTATTTTCTATGTCTTTTAAAGTCAATAATTTCATTTATTAAATATTCTCTTAGTTCATTCATCGATGTGAATTTATTCTCATAGTTGAAATCAAAAGGGGCTAATGAACAAGCCGGCTCGTCATTAATTTTCCTTACACTACTGACAAACAGGTGGTCAATTGCATCGTGTACGTCGAACCTTTTCTCTGGCTCCCAAACTAATAAATTATCTAATAAATCTGTAGCCGAGTCTGATATATATGGGAACAAATTTTGCCAATTCAGTTTCCCCAGTTTATTCACCGAGTCGTTATTTAATAAATTACAAGCTTTCAAGGATCCAAATCGCAGTAGAAGATCCCTAGGTGGGCACCCGAGTATTTTAACAATTTGATATATTTGATGCATGGAATCGTTTCCCATAAACAATGGCTTTCTACCGTAGAACTCTGCTAAGATGCAGCCAACTGACCACATATCTATTGCTTTGGAGTATGGTTTTCTGGATAAGATCAATTCTGGAGCTCTATACCACCTTGTAGCAACGTAATTCGTAATGTCTTGTTTTGTGCCTGTACCATTTATTGTTGTAGTTGCGGTTGTATTTGAATTTGTATTTGCATTTGTTGATGAGGGTGAAATTGCCCTAGCGAGGCCAAAATCACATATTTTCAAGTTCCCATTGAGTGTGCAGAGTATGTTACCTGGCTTCAAATCCCTATGAATGACATCCGCACTATGTATATATTTTAATCCGCAGAGGATCTGGTAAATGAAGTATTTGATGTGAAATTCTGTCAGTTGTACTGAAGAGTGGATTACTTTTGCGAGATCGTAGTCTATTAGTTCCTGGTAGCAATATAGGCCATCATAAGGTTTGTCTAGGATGAGTTCTATATCTATTAGGTTTACTATATTTTTATGGCCTCTGAAGTAGTTCATGAATTTCAGTTCTCTAATTGCCCGTTTAAGTAGTATTTCTCTTTGGAAGATGTTTGTAATCTTTTTTATTGCTAAGATAAAGTTTCTATCTGAAGTTTCTTTCGCGGAACATACGGTGCCATAAGAACCCTTTCCTAGGACCTGTATCACTCTATATGTGCTAGGTAGTGAAAATTTTGCTTCTTCGAATATATTCCTTGTACTAGTAAATGCAGATGTTGATGTTTTATTTGTTGAGTGTATAGAATGTACAGAGTGTAGGGAGTGTAAACTATTAAATTTACTAGGAATTGAATGTTTTGTGGAAGAGAATTGTCTTTGATTCAATATATTATTATTATTTTTCAGTGGGTCCATACTATAGTGTTTTTGAATTGGTTACTTTTGGTGAAATATATATAGTTCGTAACGAACAACATATGTATAGAATACTAGTAAAAGTAAATATTTAATTTACATTAAATCAAATTAAAAGAATAAACTACGTACACTATACTATATAAATAAAAAAATAATTTGTGACGCAAAGTGGAGGACAGATAGGACAGATAGTCCGAGAGAAAAGAAAATAAATAGTGCCATTATTACCCTGCTTCATTAGTTTTTTCGAGTCATTCCTCAACAAGAAATACAGCAAGAGAAAAGAATACGAGTGAATACTAGCTATCTATGTGTATGGAAAGCCTACACAGTGTGTATATTCTGTTACTCCAAGATAGAGTATATACGATAATTCTAATAATATACATAATGGGGATGGTGATTAGTCAATAGAGATAAATAACAAGATAGTCTTGTGTGAACTCCATAGATAAAAGGTCCAGTATATCGATCGATGGTGAGAGAGAAAAAGAAAGACACGATTTCACGTGGGAAGCAAATCGTGTTTTACTGTTTTACTCTGTTTTGTTTATTTATCTGTTTTCACTTACAATTCCATTTTGTTAAAGGGGTGAAACGAAACAAAAAACTTGGGAAGCTTGGAAATCTTGGTGAACAAGCACGAAAACCCGTTGTCGCGCATCGCACACCGTGCACCTGTTTCTGGGTCGGCATGGGCTCGGCCTGTGTATCCGTTGTCCCTCTCGTCCGCACACATAGAAAATTAAAACGACAAAAAACCGGAACGCTTTCACTGCAAAAACACTGTACAGTACACCCACTCACCACATGTATATTTGCATTGCCCAACAGCGTTTTGTTGGTGCTAGAAATTTCGCATTGCAAATTGTCACAGCTCAGTATAGCTCAGTATAGCTCAGCGCACCTAAGCACAGCACAGCACAACACACACTATACTTAAAAATACTAGTTCCCTTTCACCCCCCATACATAGTGCATAGTGTGGTGGTGGATAACAAGAACACACTATATAAGTTACTTAATAATCCTCTCGTTACATAGATAAATCCATTGAATTTGTCTTGTCTTAATTACCTTCTCTCTTCGTTTCCTTGCTTTCATTATTTTCCTTGCTTTCTATACTGGCTCTTTTCCCTGTTTCCCTGTCTTCCCTTAATTATCTTTGTTTTCTTAGTAAAAAAAACATCTTTATTTTATATTCTTAAATACATACATACAAACAAACTACACATTTACACATTTACACGTACATATATAAATATGGCACCAAGAGAACCAAAGAAGAGAGCTACAAGAAGAAAGAAGGATCCAAACGCTCCAAAGAGAGCTTTATCCTCATACATGTTCTTCGCTAACGAAAACAGAGATATTGTCCGTTCAGAAAATCCTGACGTTACTTTCGGTCAAATTGGTAAACTATTAGGTGAAAAATGGAAGGCTTTAACTCCAGAAGAAAAACAACCTTACGATGCTAAGGCTGCTGCTGATAAGAAGAGATACGAATCAGAAAAGGAATTATACAACGCTACCCGCGCTGATTAGTTAATTGATTGGTTATCACTATTATTTTGTATTATTACTACTACTATGATCTTTAATATATATGCACGTATATATTTAACAAATAAATTGAATAAATTAAATTAGATATTTAAATATTTCATTGGACTACTTTATATCTGCAATGTTTCCTTGATCTTTAATTAATGGATCCTCACAACTTAAAAACGTAGATCTTACACAACTTCTCTCGGTAATAGGCAAAATCAATTTAAATGCATCTCCTTCATTCAAATAATACCTGAACATCCTCTTCATTCGGATGAATCCTAATCCTTCATACAGATTCAATGCTGCAATATTCTCAACCTCAGTTTCCAACATGATCTCATCACATCCAATTTGAACCATCTTTTCAATAGATAGTTTCACTAATTGCTTCGCTATTCCCTTCCCTCTATACGCTTTATCAACTGCCAACATCCCAATATAGCCTCGCATCCGCGAATTTCTATGGACCTCATTCTTGCATATTATACAACCAATTGGTAATGGTTCTTCATTGCCTTTTTTCTCTTCCACATCCCCATCAAATGCTAAATACGCTAACTCAGGCCATTGGTTTAAGAAATATCGATATACATATATAGAATAAGGTTCAGATAAATCGGCATCTATTAGCTTCTTTAAATGCTCAAAATGTTTTAAATTGTTAATGTCTAATGCTTTGTATGTAATACCCATGTCTCAATTTCTTTCTCACCTCCTCTCCTTCGATTTTTCACGCCAAATACTCTTAAATATACTGATTACTGTACAACTCTTATCACCTACTAATTGACTACTTTCTCACTTTCCTTTATTTCGATTTTCTTTTTCTTTTTCGTTTCTGTAACAAAAAAACAAATGTTTGTTTTCCCTTCCTTCGGTCTATTACCATTTTCTTAAATAATGATTAACATTATTGTTTCCTTATATTGCTAAAAGGGATACGCTATGATGTACATAATCATACATATACACACTGACGTTTTGTATAAAATTTTTTGACACAATTTTCCTTAGCTTACTTAGACTTTATAATATTATAAAATAATTGTTTTTATTCAACTCCTCTTTCTTCTGTTCTGTATTCAAAGTCATTTAGCCACACTAAATTACAATCAGAAACACAAACAAACATCCATACATATTTCACATATAATATATACCATATATTTATGTTCTTAACAAAATAGTCATCTCATCGACTATAAATATACAATTACTACACACACATACACAATATCTACACCTCACTAAGATTATCACATAACACTCATCACTTAGAGTATCCATAAATGGCAACACCATAACAAACAAAGCATATACTTAAATAACCCCAATACGATAATGTCACAAGATACAAATATTATAAACGCTATAACAGGTCAATCTATACTCATTAATATAAACTACTTCACCTCTCTAGACCATTTTAAACGATTCCTTCAACAAAAGTGGGATATACCGTCTCAGCACCTATTGGTACTATTACCGTATGGCAATAAACTAAAACAATCAACATTTAAAAACTATTTACATTCTATTCATACTCCATCTTTTGCAAACGGTAAAGAAGTAGGGCTAGAAAATGAAAACACAAACTCTATTTCTCATCTTCATGTCCAACCACACTCTGACCCTAAACTTGCACGTGAATTTGAATCTGACCCTGACCCTGAGCCTACACTCAATGACACTACAACTGTTATATCAAATCGAAAAATGACTAATCAATTTTACATTTATGATAGAAGGTTATTTTCCTTGATCAATGAACCTGTGAAATCAGAATCACCATCACAAACTCCTATTACTACTCAAACAGATAACAATTCAAATATTAGGGGAAACGCCACTCTTAAAATGAAAGCTACTGAATTGCTAAGCACGATTCTAAACAATAACATTATATACAACGAGCCATCACTAATTAAACCAGTCAAATCCCCCCTTACAGAGATAGAAAAGTTACCCAACGATGAAAGGTCATACCACAAGATTATAACATTACTGACAACTAACTTAGGGTGGCTAAGTGCTCTGGAGATAGACGTATTTTACCTAAGGAACCTAATCAATGATATAATCTCGGAAATGACACAAATTCTGAATTGTTTGAATGTATGTTTTCAGTACTTGAAATTATATTCCTTCGATATGGAAAAGTTATACAACCTAAACGTCGGGTTCTTGAGACAATTAAACGACATGAAACTAGATTCCAAATGGAAACAGTGTTTTGATCAGGTATTGACTCAATTAGAAGCTATTAATGGTCAGAACCTACAACAGTACGTTCCCGAGGAGAAGGAGCTGATTGAAAAATTTAACTTTTTGGAAACATTAGATAATAGGATAAATAATGATCTGGTAAAGATCAAATCTGGAATTGATACAAATTTCACAATTCGACAGACTATATTACAAAATATCAATTCAATTGAGGAGAATTTCAAGCCACACATTGAAAAACAAAATTATAAATTGGAAGAAACAATGCTTACAAAATTTAAGGAATTGACTGATTTAATACGATCAAAGAGTCATGAAATAATAGAAACAGAAAATAGAGAGTTCTCACCCGAATACATTAATGACCTATTTACTAATTTAATACAAAAAGAACAAAAGGAAACCGTAGACACACTATATACAATATCACAAGCATTATACGTCCAGGCGGAAAATTTCGTAATGGTAAAACAGAAGTTGCAAGTGAATACGATAAAAATTATGGGACAAATAGCCTTCTCACAATTAGAGGTTCTTAACTTGAAGAAAATTTTATTAAAAGATTGTAATTCAAATTTAAAAGTATACCAGGATCATGAAATTGATTTTGCACATATAGAAGACCTCCCAATAATTTATGGTTTATTTTTAATTGAAACCTACCGTCGAAATTTATGGTTCTATAGGAATTTAAATGATGAACATATTTATATCACACATCATAACGATATAATAGAAAGAGAAAAATTAGAAAGGGAAAATTGGCTTAGGAATTTTGGGTCTATTGGTACAAGTTTTAGTCAGGGTTTACAAAATAATGATGATTTTAATCAATTGAATTTCCAACATCGAGAAACTAAGGGTAATGATATCTTAACACAAGACAGAGCAGTAAAAGTAGACAAAACCTTCGAAACAATTCAAAAATATATGGATACATTGACAATATTACCAATAAATCAAGAAATAATAGATATCCTAATTAAAAAACTATCAGAAGTACAATCATCTCAATCTTCCATAACCTCCCAAGAACAAACGCTTGATAGCCCAAAGCAGATCAAATATTACAAATCACGGATAAGAAAATTAGAATCACTACTCCATGAATCAACTTTATCAAATGTGAATCATTGGCCTTCAGGACTTCTAAATAATGTAACTACCATGACAAATTTTCAAAACAATACCCCTACAGTCAATTTAAAACTCCAGACAAGCCCATTACTCCCACAAATACAAATACAACAACATGCATCAGCACTTAAATTAGACGACCAGTCTAGTGGCTTGGAAAGCGAAGTTAAAGAATTAAAATCGTTATTGACACAAAGAAACACAAAAATATCTGATATGGAATTGGAGACAGTAACATACAGAGAAACACTCTCTCATTTAAACATCGAACTATCTCGTCTCACGTTAGAAGAAACGAACATGAAGACGAAAAGAATGGAAATTGAGATTAAACTTAAGGGAGAACTGGATGCGTTGGTAGAGACAAACATAGAGAGCTTGAACTCTATCAGAGAAGTAGAAACCGAACGAGATAACTTAAGAGGTGAGTTGATGAGGTTAAAATCAGAAATGGAGGCATTAAGAGAGCAGAATGTAAAATTGACGGAAACTAATCAAGAGTTGAGAAAAGATACAATAGAGTATGAAACGAAAAGTATACAGACTATAGATGTAAATGAAAATGAAATAGATAAAAAGCAAGAGAAGGAACCAGAATATGAAAGTAAAGGTATACAAACGATTATTGCAGTGGAGGATGGAATAGAAGAGAAGGGAGAAGAACTGGTAAAATATGATGCTAATGTTATTGATAACAACTTGATTCAATTAAAAGTTTTTGAAATATTTAAAACAAATGTGTTTATACTAGAAAATATTGGTCTGTTGTTAATATCAGAAGGTGATAAAAAAAAAGAAAATAGAATAGATACTCAGGATAGTGTTAATATGCAGATTAGAAGAGTCAAAGGTTTAAGAAAAGGATTAATCCACAATATGTTAGACGAAAGTACAGATATTAATAATTCGATAATTCCAGATAATAATATTATCAAAAGTTCAGTGTTCCAAAAGGTTAAATTGGTCTTCGATAACTTAATTCAAAATGAAAATCTCTCAAACGAACAACAATTTTTATCCTATATCGATAAGTTATACTCAAATAAATTGTATGAAAATGCTGTAATAAGAAGATTTAAAGATATTGAATCATTAGCTAAGAGATTAACTAAAGAAAATAAATTGAAAAAAGGCATTATTGAAAATTTTAAAAAGGAAAAGATTACTTTAAAAAATTTTCAAGTTGGAGACCTGGCATTATTTTTACCAACAAGGGATAATAATATTTCATCAATAGGATCCTCAGTTTCATCATTAAATTCATCATTTTCTTCAGTTGACTTATCAACTCCACCACCGCAATTACCAAGATCGCAACCATTGGATGGCACTGCATTAACGACGATAAATTCACGCTCAATCTCTACGCATAAGGAAAAAACTGAACAGCAACCTTCTACTCTTAAGCCACGTCCATGGGCTGCATTTACAGCATTTGATGAAAATATAAGATATTTTTTCAAGAATGATGACAAAACTAACCAACTAATCAATGATAAAGATTGGTTTATTGGTAAGATTTTAAGTTTGCAGAAATTCTCTGTTGATAATTTACATTCTAATAATTCATTCAGGTTACCAAAAGGCTCGATATGGTACCAATTAACTGCAGAGATTGCATCATACCAAGAGTAGCAACAATACAGTAAAATATATTGTTTAGCATTTACTTTTCTACTCCAATGCATTTTTTAAATATTTTTTTCCGTTAAACTAATAATATAATGTTAATATTTATTGCCATTTAATTTATATTTTGATTATTTATATTTATTTTTAAATATATGTATTGTATTTACAAGAAATATATTATATTTGATTATTACGTTATCTCAATTCTACATTATACTTACTAACTAGTTCATTTTGAACCTTTTCTTGAAGTTCATTAACTTCGTTATTGGTAATATTTCTATCCATCGATTGATAATGAATACTGTAACAAAGTGAAGTTTTTTTTGTTTTTGGGTTAGTAAAACGATCAATCAATTTGACATTTTCAACAAGGTTACCGGCAATATCTCTTACTATTTCCATAATATCATTTTCATGCACTTCTTCAAGTTTGTTATTAACTTCTGGTAGCCAAAATGCAATATCTCTCTTAGTACCTGGATATTTTGAATACGATTTAAACGCATTGATTTGTCCGTCCTTAAATTGGTTATGGAATCTTGAGTCCTCTGTCCACAACAATCTTATATCAGGTATTTCAAATAACAACATTGCAATACGGTCTAAACCTAAACCAAATGCCCAAGAAATTGTGCTATCCTTTTTATAACCCGCATTTAATAAAACTTGCTCTTGAACAATACCACAACCACAAACTTCTAACCATTCATTATTCCACCAAACTTCAATTTCCCAAGATGGTGCAGTCCATGGGAAATAAGTATTAACCCATCTAAGTTTTAATTCATTTGGAATTTTAACTTCACTGTTCTTGTTAGCTTCCAATTTTAGACTATTAATCTTTTGATTAAAGACTTCACTGATAACTAACTCAAGAGATCTCTTCAAATGGCGAGAAACCAAATCAACTTCTTCATCTGACATATAATTTTGTTTTGGGTTAACTTCTTTAGCATATTTAGCAGTCTCATCAGATACTACTAGTTTCATTTGTTGAGAATTTAATTTCGATTCTAATTTTGTTAAGTCTGAACGTATCTGATTCAGAGAGCTTTTTTTCCAAACTCTACAACCTTCCATCTGGTGAAAGACTGGGTAGTGTGTCTTATCAATTTCATCACGGCGATACACATCTGCAGAGATTAAAAACCCAGGTTTGCTTACATGATCGATCTTACTGTAACATTCCATCTCGTGGGCCGAAGTATGAGTTCTTAGAAGAGTTTTATCATTTACATAATATGTATCTGATTTGGATCTGCCTGGATGATCAGGTGGAAAATCTAAGGAATCAAAATTTTCGAATGTACTGACTACTGGAGGGAACGTATTGTAGGTGGTAAATGCACTATCAACTGATTTTAATTTCTTTTCAATAAGATCACGAAGAATATTTATTGGATGATTTGCTTTTAAATGAAGAGATTTGTTTGTATGGTTAATTATTGACTTTGTGACATTTGTGAAGTTGGGATCTGTATTGTATACCTTGTTGTTTATTTTAATCGTCTTTGGGATAGTAGATTGTAATCTAATAAACTGATGTTTAGAACGACACAATAATTGCACAGTTTTACTTGCATTCATGACTATGATAATATGTTTATTGGCTGACTCTTTATGGATCTTTTGTTTATTCTGTATGCCACAGACTATTGTTCCTATATATATTTTTTAGATTAGACAAAATTTATCTGCTCGAGAGTCCCTTATTTAGTATTTTGTTATGTTACTTGGAGGATATTCAAACAATAAATTTATAACCAAGGTAAACAATTTTAAAAATGACGAGGATTATACTACAATATAGCATTATACAAACATCAAAAGAACTGAATAATGTGTCTACATATATACATTAACTATAGTGTATATACCGGTTTCTCTTAATAGAATTCTTTTCGCCATTTACCCTCCCTTATCCAACCAAACGATATCCTTTGAAAATCTCAGAAAAGGAAAACGACCGAAATTGTTTTTGTTTTAAAGGAATTGTTATAACGTCTTAGCTGATTAAAAGTTACAAGACAGAGATAAAAGCACAGATTCATAGACAACCAAGTATCTAGGATGGTGTTTATTTTAGGATTACCATTATTAACTGCCACCACTGGGGCAGCCAAGACTTTGACAAAGCCAATCGGGTTTCAATTTTTAAAGACTTCGATTAGATTTAAACATGAATATGCACCAAGATTCACAGTCCAACAGAAGAAACAAAAGGGTAGAGTACCGGTGCGTACTGGTGGCTCTATAAGAGGATCTACTTTACAATTTGGTCAATATGGTATTAGATTAAAATCCGAAGGTATTAGAATTACTGCACAACAATTAAAGGAAGCAGATAATGCCATTATGAGATATGTTAGACCTTTAAGCAATGGTTATCTATGGAGACGTCTTGTCACAGACATCGCTGTGTGCATTAAGGGTAATGAAACAAGAATGGGTAAAGGTAAAGGTGCCTTTGATCACTGGATGACCCGTGTGCCCACTGGGAAGATTATTTTTGAAATGTACGGTGATAATCTACATGAAAGAGTAGCCCGTGAAGCATTCAGAAAGGCAGGTACTAAATTACCTGGTGTCTTTGAGTTTGTCTCAAGAGAATCTCCAATACGAGTTGGTTTACATAGCTTTAAAAATCCTGGGGATAAACCAACAATTAATCAATCCACTGAGCCATATAAGAAGTTATCTCAAAGATCAATGAAAAAACAATTAAATATTCTTAAAGCCAGCGAACCTCAATACAGATTATATAGAGGTCGTTAGATTCTCCTTTCTGTTCCTCAGTTGATAAATAGATTTATGGGTATGTAAATTTCTGCTTGTATATATAATATAAAAAAAATTGGTTTCTTAACATATTCTATTTTTTTAATTTATGACTTTTTAAGGTTCTATATATTTATATACATCCCTGGTTTAGAATTAACGATCATCAAGCATACACATTACCTTTGCAATGTAGCCTTCCAAATGATAAATTGCTTTATTACCCAATACTAACCTTTCGTCAAAGATACTTGAAAAATTAATAACAGCGATTTTATTTGATTTTGTTAAACTTGGGTTGTTTAATAATGAAAACGTCAATTCTTGCAATATTATTTTTGCAGGTATACAATGCGATAATAAATCATACAATACAGAACGGCATTCAACTAATGAACCAACGGTTCTCTCCTTTTGAACCTTATTTGCCATCCTTTGTATAACAACCTTCCAGTCTGGCTTTATAATTGGTGAACTTGTCTTTAAGTGTAATTCATTACTTAATGCCATGGATTCTAACATTAGCAGCGAGGTTCTTAAATTACCATTACCATCCTTGGCAATATTATTTAATATAGACCCGGATTCTAATTGAACATTTTCCTTTGTAGCAACCTCGCTTAATATTTTAACAGTATCATCAATAGTTGGTGCAGGACAACGAACTAATAGACAACGAGATTTAATTGGAGATATGATAGAGGACATTGAGTCACAGATCATGATCAATCTAATATTTTTGGAGTATTTTTCCATTGTACGTCTTAATGCTGCCTGAGCATCTCTCGTCAAAGAATTTGCTTCGTTGATAATAACACACTTATATCTATGGGCAAGACCATCCTTAGAATCTTGAAAATCAACCTGCTCCATCTGTGCAACTTCTTTCAATAACTCTTGAATAACAATTCTATCATTGTTTCCCATGTCACTGGGTGTAATTTCAAGATGGTATGGCGAACTAACAACATTTAGTTCCAGCTTTTTATTGGAAACCGTGACAAACTGTCTAACATCAATCTTCAATCTATAAACACCTGCACCAAATATTGATTCCAATAATGCCATACACCTTGTCTTTTTACCGGAACCATTTGGTCCATATAATAATAGATGGGGTAAATCACGAGGTTGCTGAGATAATGACAGTAAAAAACTTGTTAAATCATCAGAATGAGATAGAGCTTTTAAGCTCTTTGGACGGTATTTGTCAACCCACAAAGACATTATTTGTAAAGTATAAGTTGATATTAGTCTTTCGTCGTTAATTTCTTTATCAAGCTCAAATAACCTCTTCAATTATGTTCTCTGCAACACATTTTTCAGTGAAATTTTAGTTTCTTTTGAATCAAAAATATTTTCAATTTTGTTTACGCGTTACAGTAACAGGCTGAACATTTTGAATCGATAGTAAAATCGATTAAATAAGCGGCATGAAGAGTAAGCGAGTAACTCCCCTTTAAATCTGGCACAAGCATATCTGCAATTCATATATTCTGAAAATCACTGTAATATATTGACAAATGTTACGGATTAGCTTCAACCAATCAATTTTCTTAACTAAACTTATTTTTGAACCAAATTTATCATATTAATACTGGATCGAACCCACACACCACACAACACTAATATTTTTTATGTTTATATAACAGATCGAAAAGGAGAATTATTTCAGTTTTACTATAAATCATGGAAGAAAGACGATTTTTTAATTAAATTAGAGTTACAAGTTTATTTAAAGGCATCAGTAATCAGATTACGATACTATAATTCTAGACTAGCTTGTATTCCTTCGAGAGTTCGAAAAACAGAGAAATAGATAGAAACTAACTGAACTAATTATGGATCGTAGGAAATCTTTCATCGGTAGTTCTGCATCAAGTGCTTCAAATAACATCAAAGGATTACAGCTATTTATTGCTGACCTACGAGCATCACAGCAATCAGAAGATCAAGAAAAAAGAATCCAATCGGAAATTGTCAAGATTAAGCAACATTTCAATTCGCTATCGCAAAAGAAATCATCGAATAGCAAACACAAGGCCAGTGACGACGGCGGTCTATTAAATAGTAGTAAATTGGACGGTTACCAAAGGAAAAAATATATTTCAAAATTAGCATATATTTATATAACTTCAAACACTACCAAATTAAATGAAATTTTATTTGGTTTAGATCAAACTGTTGAGCTTTTGAAATCCAATGTATTCTCCGAGAAATTTATTGGTTATATGACCTTGGAATTACTTTATGATCATAAAATTGTAGTCGATAAAGTTCATGATAACGTTACACAACAATTAATTAAAGATATTTCAGGTAAGAATGATAATTTTACTGCGCTTGCTTTAAATTTTATCGGTGTTGCAGGCAAACTATCGAAACAATTTGCATTTAATGATGAGTTGGTATCTGAAGTATTCCAAATTTTAAGATCTCCAACATCGTCACAATATTTAAAAAAGAAATCAGCCTCCGCATTTTTAACTCTATTGAAATGTAATATATTAATTCTAACAGACGATTTGCAACGTAAGCAATTATGGATACAAAGAATCTTAAGTTTATTAGATGACACCGATAATTATAGATTGACTTTGGTGGTATTACCATTGATAGAATTTATTGCCAAATATGTTGATCCATCTCACTGTATAAGGCTAGTACCACAGTTGACGGAAATACTTTACAATTGTGTAGTTTTAGGTACTTCTACATCACGGTCAAATCAATTCCCAACTGAATATAAATTTGCTAATATGCCAAATCCATGGCTAATTACAAAAGTAGTTTCATTATTAAATGCACTAATTATATCCCCACACGATAATATAGATGAGAGACCCGTAGTACTAGGATCGTCGGGATTATCAACAATACAAGCTCAACTATTGCACACAGATAATATCGACCCAGAAACACTGGGAAAATTAAGAATGTGTGTCATGGAAGCTATAGAACTTGGAACAAGAAAATGCGATGATCCTATGGAAAAGATTGTACAAAACACTGTTCTGTTCTCCTTAATAAATTTTGCATCAAAATTAGATCCTTCTAAGGAAGCTACTGTTAATTCAATAACTGCTCTATGTTCGCTATTAAACTCAAACGATATTAATGTTAGGTATTTAACATTGGATTCATTGGTCAAATTATGTTCTTTCAGTGGGAAAGCAGCCATTGATGCCGTTCGTTATCAAAACTTAGATTTAATATTCCACTTATTGAATAATGAAAGGGACCCATCTATTGTCAGAAAGGTTGTCAATTTACTATATACATTTACCGATGTAGGAAACGTCAAAATTATCGTTGAACAATTATTAAACTATATACTAACTTCAAAGAATTTATCTGACCCTCATATAAAGTCTGAAATTGCAGTCAAAATTGCTATTCTTACAGAAAAATATGCTACTGATTCAAATTGGTTTGTTGTTATATCGTTAAAGATCCTTTCCTTGACAGTAGGTACATCATTAAATGATGATGAAATTTGGCAAAGACTATGCCAAATCGTAGTAAATAATCCACAATTACACAAGATTACATGTGAATTATTAATGGATTATTTGTATGATAACCATGTCTCTGAGTTCATAGTAAAGGTATCAGCCTTCCTACTAGGTGAATATGCGGATTTAATACCCGAAAAGGCTTCTAATGCAGATATTTTCAATATTTTCACTGACAAATATTTCACTGTCTCTGGTTGCACAAAAGCAATGATATTAACTACAATGCTTAAACTCTACAAGCTTTCTCCAAATATCAGTTCCGGTGTTATTAAGTTCTTTCAGCTAGAATTAAATTCTCTGGATATAGAATTACAAACAAGATCTTATGAGTATCTGAAGATAATTCAAATCGCAAATATGAATGGAAATATGCAAATATTGGACGTTCTATTTGAACCACTTCCACCTTTTAATAGTAAGTCAAATCCATTATTAAAGCGTTTAGGAAGCTTACCAACGTCATCTTACACAGCGGCAACCATACCAAATAATCTTCCTCAATCCGCAGATTCAAAGGATTCTGCAACTACTCTTCGCGGGGGTAGTGCAATACCTTCATTAGGCACACCGTTAACCCAGACAGAACCAAGAAATAAAAACAATATATCCCTAGGTTCCGAAGCAAGTTCTTCCTCTAATGTCCCAAGACCTCCACCTCCAAGGCAAAGCCGTTCTCAATCTGTGTTGATACCAAGTAATAAGGGTGTTATTGCCAATTCTAATAATTGCGACCCGTTCTATGCTCAACAAATATTAGTTCCCAATTGGCGAGAAGGCTTCGCTAGAATGCTTCAACACAAACAAGGTATACTTTTTACCTCTCCATTAATGAAAATCCTTTATAGGATTACGGTATTGGAATTATGCAATCTACAAATTTCTTTAACTTTTATTAACCAAACCGAATGGGATATCACAGGGTTATCTACCCAAATAATTCCATCCCGTACGCAAGGTAATCCGGAATATATTATTCAGAATGTACGGTCCCCATCAAGTACTACAATTCACCCCCGCAAGAGAACAGATCAAAACTTTCAAGTAACTATTAGAAAGCCGTTCTCCGCAATGGAAAGCCCTATTATCAATATTAATTTTAGGTGTGGTAGTAGTACAAATATATTGCGTTTGAAACTGGGTGTAGGTGTTACAAGCACTTTAAACAACCAATCACCAATTACATTGCCACAGTTTGTTACACGCTGGAAGACTCTTAGTGACGCCATGGATAAGGATGGTGAATATCAAATGGATGGCATTGATATTATGCATGATTCTCAGTCAAACCCAAATATGGACCAAACCGTATCTAAGTTAATGCAAACGCTGAAAAGAATGGGATTTTATTTGGTGGAACAAACTAGTGTCTCAAACATGTTGTTTGTTGCTGGTATTGTTCATACAAAGAGTGATGGTAATTTTGGATCTTTGATTAAAGCCAAATATCAAGATAGTGGCTTATTTAGCATAACGTGTAAAACAACTACTCCTGGTCCATTAGCCAGGTGCATTGTAGAGTGTGTGCAATTGGCATTGAGTAAGTAATATGTATGTGGTTAGATAATTAAGAAGACCTTTTAGTTGTAAATTTTATTTATTCTAAGACAGAGTATCACCTTTTAATTATGCAAGAGCCAACTCTGGAAAATTTGCTATTCGTAGGCATAGCATCGGCAAAAACTTGACGGAGTTTTGAATTTTTGAGGGGATATGCTACGAACGTAGGGATAGTAACAAAAACCGTAGATTATGTAATAAGAATAGGGTTATGTGATGACAGGTGGTTAAAAAAGGTTAATGGAATGTATAAAAGTGGAGTCAACTAATTATTTATTGATAAGTAATTATTTATCCGGTATTGCGTTTCCTAATGATAAGTTGAAATGCTGTATTTAGTTCTGAAAAACATTTAAAAGATATATTTATGGAAATATTTAGAAATCTTAAAAATGATTGAAAGTTTGGCACAATTGGATCCTAATTTTGTTGTAAGTTTTACTTACACCAGAGATAATTTGGCACAGTTATTGGCTGAATTATCTATTAGGGGTATATCTGTGTTAACAAAGCCAGGTTATGACTCAAAGACAGTGTATGCTTTCTTTAGAATCGATCCAACTGAGCAAGGATTACTTAGCATATTTGATATTTCACAAGATTTGGGATTTATTAAGACACTGACACCATTATATGAGGAAAGAGTCAGAAAACAATTAGATGCACTATCAAAGAGACTTCTTAGGAAAAATATTTTTCAACTTCCCACGGAAGATGACCTAGTCGAGTTAGCACAACTTACAGGCAATCCAAGACAATCCCTCTATTTTGCATATCTAATGACATATACTCGTTTCTTATTTTTATTAGGGGTATATGGATTAATTACTCGGTTAAATCCGTTCTCTAAGTCTTGGGAATTCAATCCTACGTATACCTTCGTGTTATTGGTTTGGAACTTATTGTTCAGTATAAATTGGATTTACAATAAAAAATATTATTACGAATCCAAGTTTTCCATTGTTAAAGAGCTTTCAGTTAAATTAGCACAAAATAAAGACAAGAATATTAGAAATAATTCAAAAGGTGTTGTAATTCTCAAAAAATGTCTTTCTGCACCAGTAGTTATAACATTTTCTGCACTTTTGGTATTGTTCCAATTACTTTGTTTTGCTCTTGAAATATTTTTTACACAAATATATTCAGGCCCTTTTGTTCAGATCTTTTCTCTATTACCAACTATATTACTATCCGTGTTAGTAGCTAGTTTGACTATTGTATACAACAAGGTTTTCGTCGATAGGCTGGTTAACTTTGAAAATGGACCTTATCCACAAACATCAAAAATTGAGAAGAATTTCACCATATGGTTTTTGGTCAATTTTGCTCCCTTATTAATAACTCTATTTTTTTACTTTCCATTTGGGTATAAATTAATACCTGCATGGAATAATAAGTTAAAGAGAATTTTCACAAATTCTTCAATACCTGCTATCGATACCACATTTATCATTAATGCAAAACGTCACAAAGACCAAATATTATATTTCACTATAACCAACCAACTAGTTTTGATTGCCAGTGAGAACATATTTCCAATTATCATTGATTTAGGTATGTCTCTATTAAAAGGATCTAAAAGTCCGGAGTCTGAAAAATCAATTATAGCAAACAATATAAAGAAAGAAACCCCGAAGGATATCGAATATTGGAATAAAATCAACGAATACATTGTAAGTCAATGGGGTGTTTTTGATGTTGATGAAAATATGAAAAAACTAATCATTCAATTTGGATATGTTACAATGTTTTCAATGATTTGGCCCCTAGCACCTTTGATATATGGTCTGTTTAATCTTTTTACATTAAAGGCTGACTTATGGAGAGCTACTAGAAAATGCAGGCCAGATACTCTTGCAAATAACATTGGTATTCAAGAATCAAAAAACAATGTTAAAAGAGAGAACAATATTGAGTCCTGGGATATTATTTTGCAAGTAATGACATGGTGTGGTGCTGTTGTCAGTTCTACTTTAACATTCATGTATTCAACATGCAATCTACCTGGTGTGGGTCTTAACGTGGGTTTTGATTCTTCTTTGTTGTGGTATAGAAATTCACCACTTACACATGACTGGAGTAAAATAATGATTTTTATGGTAATCATTGAGCATGTTGTTATATTGCTTTATTTTCTGATGTTTAAAGTCATATCTGTCTTACACCAGGTGGAAGCGATAGGAATAACACCTAAAATCAGATATTCACTACCTGAAAAGATTGATCTACTCTCAGTAGCCAAAGCGACTAATAAATTTATGGAGGAGATTCAAGATACACTCGATCTCAAGCAGACTCATAGAGCTACTGAGCATAAACGAAAAAATAAAATAAACTTAACACATAAAATAAAAGGTTCAACTACCGGTTCACCAGACAACTCAGAATCTCATATGCATAGACCAAGTAGGGGTCAGATACACAGCAGAAATATATCGAATTCTAGTTCAGGTCATGCACCCATTTTCAAAAGAGTTATTAATGAGCCTACTATGGTTACTCCATCAACTCATTCTATGTATGGTGGTGAGAGACAACGACACACACCCAAGTTTGAAAATCAGAACTCTGATTTTAACTATACTAATGTATCTGCAGAATCACCTGTAGCAGATACTACATCACCAACCTCTATTCCCACATCCCAAAATTCTCAGTTGCAAAACGCAAAGTATAGTCAGGAAACTAATACACCTTTGGAACCTTATAACGACTCACCAAAGAATAAATATGAATGCGTCAACAGTAATGTGTTAAAGGAAACCTTACTAACAGAACTACCGACTACAATTCCCAGTAATGAAAACCATCAGGATACTCATATATTAAAAACACTACGTAAAAAAGAAAATACTTCACACCATAGGTCCTTGAGTGAAAAATCCAATTCGAGAAATAGTTCAAACCCAACTCCTTTGGCTACAGTAGCTGCTGCTGCTGCCTTAATTGGTGTTGGAGAAACGCATGAATTGCCCAAAGGCGCTCCTGAAAAGATTATAAAGAATAATGAAAAAAGGCTATCGAAGCATCACGAAGCTGTACTAAATGATATTACGAATACTTATGTTCCCAAACAAGATGTACTCCAAAGTAATGTAAAAGTCTCCAAGAAAAGGGGTCATATAATGGAAGAGAAAAATGAAAAACCGAAACATAAGGGATTTATAAATATGCTAAAGCAGAAACTTTAGTCTCAGTTGGATATATATAATATTATTTTAAACTTTTAGTTTATCAATAACTTTTATGGAGACAGTTTACAAATAAAGTGATGTTTTTTATCTAATAATGACTACATATTTTTTTTATTTTGTTAACAATTATCTAATGTTTATATCTAAATATTTAAAAATCAGATTCAAAGGTTAAATTATTTAATTTGTAATTAAATCAACTCTAGAACGTTTCCAAGTGTTATGCAAATAGACAACCTCGTCATCATCCAATTTTGTTAATCTTCCATCCTCTAAATTTGGACAAGTAATTGTTATTTGAGCATGTGTTCCCTTTGCACCCTTAGATTTAACAAATCGCCCAGGGTTGATTAAAATAACATTCTTAACAACCCTAGCAAACGGAAGCATGTCGCTTGGTATAATAATTATATCGGGAGTAAAATTTCCAACAAATTCGGTAAGCCCTAAATAAGATACTTCTAAATCTGCACCTGATATGTGCTTGTAAACCTTTGAATCTGATTTTTTGTCATTTAGGTTAGGTAAAGTGATTTTTCTTATTGACCCAGGAAATAGAGGATAGTAACGACGTTGTTGCAGTAAATGCTCAGAAATTCTATCAAATCTATTACGCATGGATGTGTTACCACCCTTTGTTATTTCTTTCATGTCCTTAAAGATATCCACATTCGAACAGCCAACAAAAGTCTCATTCAATTGGAAAGTAGAGGGATTTGTAAAGCATTTGAAATTTTTAGGAAGTTGTAATACTTTTCTATCAAAAGAATTTTGTGGATATGATGCATGGTTTGAAGAACCGTCTCTTGTTGATGGAATCAATATGACTTGTATCAAAGGATTAATCCTTTTTAAAATTGGGGTTATTAATTTTACAAAAAGTTCATCTATTGTTTTTGGTTGTGTTTTTATGTTATTGAATTTAGGTATATTACCTCCCATGATCATTGGATTGGTTATATCAATAAATGGACCAAACATTATTAAAGTATGAGGTCTAATATCGCTATTTATTCTTTCAATAAAATCTGAAAGATAAGATAAATCAAAAGTATCATCGGGAATGTAAGGACCAGCTGTAACAATAACCTTGGAAGGCTTATTCTTTAACAAAGTTTGATATTCTGCAAGTTCTTCTTCAGTTGAAGCAGGAGAGTCGGGGTATGGTAACTCTAGCAGTTCCTTAACTAAGAAATAATCTCCATTGGCGTTCTTACCTTTTACTGCAACAATCTGCCCACAAAATAAAGAAAGCTCATTGATATCAGCCAGGTTTAATCTTATTCGTCTACCAATACCATTAACTCTGGATGTTTCTAGTGATAAAGAATCTGTATTCAAAAAGCCATCGGCTTGTGGTGAATCTGGTACAATTCTACCGGTGGCATAAACTTCTGTTTGGGATTGAATGGTTGGGTCACCAAAATCTGAGTCTGAAATATTATAGTGAGATTTAATTAATTTTGTAAACATCTCGATTTGTTCGTCTAATACATCTGAGCAATCAATTATATTTTGTCTCATTGTTCTGAATTGGTACTTAGTTGGGTCATAAAACGGTTGGATCTTAACTTTAGCATCCTTGTCCACCGATGATAAACCTTCTGAAATCTCTAAGTTTTCTGGATTTAAAGAATCGATCATTTTACCAGATTCTACCGATGGTGTGTTTTGAACAGATTCTGGTTTTACTACAATATTGCTATCGTTAATATCACTAATTGGAGTTGAAATGGACTCATCAGCATTAAATTCTAACTTCAAGCTACTTTTATTATTTTCATTTCCATCTACGGCTAATTTTCTCTTTTTGTTCAATGTTGGAGTTTTTGGAATATTGAAACCAAATAATGAGGGGCTTGAATTCATTGCCCTTATGTTTTTAGGTTTCTTTACTGCAGACGAGGGGTTACTATTAGTAGATGTGTTACCAACTGATAAAGCTGCACGTTTTTCCATTTGATGTTGAAGGAATTGTTTAAATTGATCGAGATTTTTAAAGGATAATTCCGTGTGTGTTTCATATTTTTGACATGAGAATTGTTCCCATTTAATGAATAGATCGTCTATGGATAGAGCATGAATTTTGGCTAAGTTTTCAATTATGGCGATTATTTCTGGTTTATTGGCATCTGGACCAAAGTGTGTGATAATTTCGTGTTCGTGTTCTTCCTTAACCATGGACATTATACCTACACTTGATTGTATTTTCAAATAATACCTTGTGGTTATTAGATTAGATTGCTCCAACTTATTAGTAGTATATTATAATAACATAATAATAAGTTTGCAAGTTTTTCAACTTCATTTTCATTAACAAAAACACTCAATATGGGAAACATCAATTTACGCGTCACCGAAAATATTTGACGCGTGGTACAATTTCTAAAAGCACTATTCACAGTCTCGTTATTTTCGTTCTTACATGTTAATTGCTATTTATATGTATATGCTGTTATAAAAGTAGATATTACACAGTCATTATCTTAATTAATTTGTAAGTCTTTTCATTTATACATGAAAACATTTGATTAATCTCATTGTCGTCCAACTCCTCAGTAATTTTTAGTATATTGTAAATCTCAGCAAGTACTAAAACACTATTAAACCGCCAATCTGTATTATTTTTCAATACAAAAAATGACATTGTCTGAATGATTTCTGATAATTGAAACTTCTTTAATTTTTGTGATCCGTACTGAAAAACAGCTGCAATAGTCCCCATTAAAAATGATTGTTTCAAACCTAATCGTCTTTTGATATCTTCCTTATCTGAATCATGCCCCTTTTCGTTTTCGTCATTGGCCTCATCATCGTCATCTTCTGGTAATTCTGCTACTAAAAGACTTAAAATACTTGTTAACATCTTTGGATTAAAAAAATTTAATTTAATTAATGTATAGCGCGTTTCATTAATTAGCACATACAGTTCATTATTATAATCTGGCAATTTATCGATCATCGATATAAATTGGTTCCAGATACCAAGTAATGTATTTAATGTCATTGAATTTATTGAATTGTCATTGAATTTGTTTGCTATTAAGACACATTGGATTAATATAATTGATTTTCTTGTCATGTTTGTCGGAATTAATATTGATTCATCTGTTGATTGTAACAGCATTAAGCTTAACTGTAATAATTCTTCATAGCCATTTTCATATTCTAACCACGATATAAACTGTTTGTTTTCTTTGTTAAAAGTTATTAGTGGTTCAAGCAAGTAATTTAAATGTTTAATAGAAAAAGTACCATTTCTTATTCTGCTGATTCCCTTTAATAAATGGTTAAATTCATATTCAAATTTTTCATCATTAGACTTGTCGTTCATTAAATTAACTTTAGATAGCATTTTTGATATTTCATAGTGTGTCATGATATTATTAGAAAATTCCAGCAAAATTGAGTAGTTGGTTGTATTTTCTTCCTTTATTTCCTCATGTTTAACTTGGGTTTGTATATTCTTTGCTGGTATGAACTCATCACTTTTGTCTTCAGATTTTACCTCCATTTCACTCATAGCGATGTCGCCATCATTATCAACATTTTCGTTATTATTAATAATGTCAGGAGGATCATCTTTGAATTTCACAGTGTGTTCTATTTCATTATCATCATCATCTTTCTTTTGTTGCTCACCATTATTAAATATATCACTTAAATTAATCACGTCAGCACCGTTGCTTTTAGGGTTAACCTTATCAGTTGGATTTCCAGAACTTTTTTGTAAGGCGCCGTGAGTAGAAAACTCTTTTACATCCTGGTATACACTTATAATCTTTGTCATCTCAGATAGTTTTCTTTCCCCATTATCTGCCTCATCTGTTTGTTGATTCAACTCATTATGTATCACACTACTAGTTCCACTCGCAGAGCGTTGATTGAATGGGTTAACCATTGTCATTTCCATGTATCTCTTCATGTCATTATCTCCTGTGTGTGTCTCACTGTGTGGTGGCAAATTATTGCGCTGTGGTGATATTGATGTAGATTCCAAATTTAATATCACATCATTTAATTCAAAGTTTGTATCTCTTAGTTGTAATTCATGGGCTATTTTCAATTTTATGGATATAAAGGGTAATTTTTTTAAGGTCTTTATAAATTGTACTTTATGATATGTATAACAACTTGATAATAAATCAAAATATAATTTATTGTCAAATTCATTACCTTCAATCTTAAACAATTGTAATAGTAGTTCATCCAAAGTTTGTTCTTGAATTGCAACATCTTTGGTTGTTATTTTGCTAGTAGCCTCTTGAAATATAGGGAATAAGAAATTCATTGTAAAATTGAATATTTTTGTACGGTATTTCATGTAATAAATTGTTATTTCCTGATTATGAGTTGAAGATGTTAGGTCAGTTAATAATTTTATTATCGTCTTTAATGTTTTATCAGATGATGAAATATTTAATTTGGAAAAAAGTTCATCAGGGCTTAGATTATTTATTGAATATAATTCTATGATATAATTTAGTGGTAATGACTTGACAAAAGTTACCATCGCCAATAGTTGCTTTAATTCAGTTGGATGTTTGATTATGATTTTTCTTAAATTTAATAAAATCCTATTAAAATCTAACTGGATTTTATTGGATGTTGGTAGTAAAAGAAAATTTTGTAACAGTTGCAATGATTCTTTATAATTTGATTTATTTTCGAACGATTCATAAATATTCTCTAACTTCGAGATAGTTTCATTTGTAGAGCTTGTAGTGATAGCTTCGGGTATAGAACGTGAAGTAGATTTATTTTCCATATATTTATTGAGTATCGACACAGTTGGTGTGTTTGATAGTTCTTCAGTGATGTCGAATTGTGCGCTGTTATTGGCATCAGTTTTGCTTAGTGGTGGTGCACTAACTTTTCTTTTAATAATTGATTTATCATTTGTTTTGAATCTTTTGATATCATAGTCGTTATCGTTATTATTAGTATTGGTATTGGTAGATCCTGAGTTATGGACATTTCTGATCAGGAACTCACTTGCTGATCTTGATTGTTGTTGTTGTTGTTGACTATTGCTGTAGTTTTTCTTTTGTGAAATTGCAGAGGCTTGAGTTGGTTGTGCATAACTTGGAAATTTTCTATTTAAATTTGTTTGAAAATGACTATTCAGTAAACTTGATCTCCTTGAGTTGTTATTTGAGGAAGCATTTGATTGTTGGTATTGTTTTTCGTAATCAACATTCAGATGTAATGGTATTGCTAATTCTATTGCCTTTTTTAATTGATTTGAAAATGAATTATTTAATAGGAATTTTGCATTAGTTGGGTATGCTTTATAATAATACCAAAAGGTTAATCTCATGGATTCTCTAACCACTGTCTGGGCATCTGATATACCTTTTTTGAGCCATTCCTCGATATAAATCAAATTATTCTCTAATTTATTAGTTTTATTGAATTTAATAATGAAAATTCTCAATATTATAGAACTTGTCTTTCTTGTTAATATACTCTTTTCATTAACTAAGAGAAACACATTTTGGAATAATTTATTATGAAAATCTATATTAATGAACATGTTGAGAAGGCAGTTATAAGCTATCTGGGAGGAAATCTTTTTTGTTGATGATAATAAATTTCTTAATATTGAAAAAATTTGATCTAATAGCGATAAAGTCAAATCATCCTTAAAGATGGTTATAAGATCTTTAATCAACTGGCATGTGTTCGATGACAGGGTAGTTCTTAATGACAATGCAGTCTTTGAGATGCAATCAATAAAATTAACTGTTTTCAAGATTGAAATAAATTCAATTTTATTTTCGAGAATTAGAATTTTATTCACTTGGAAATTTTTCCTTATCTTGATAATATTAGTTTGTCTAATTTTCCAGTTTTGTTCAGTTTCTTTTGCAGTTTGGAATGGCAAAAGATAATTATTTAAATCGTTTTGTAACTGGACTAATGAAGAGTATATAGGTGATGTGTTATTACCATCGCCACTGTGATTATTATTATTATCATTGTTTAATAATTGTGGTGATTGTGAATCGTTTAATATTGCATTTAACTCAAACTCTGTATCAAAAATTGTTTCTTTATGGTGATCGTTTGATTGGTTCATAAAGAATTCTTTCATATCTTTATTCTGCAATTGATTGATGAAATGTTCTTGTAGTGAGTTGTTTTTTGTATTATTCAAATTTATATGATTTTTAATAGTATCATTAATTAATTCACAAATAATATTAATTTCTTTTGTATTATTAAGTAGGCATATCAAAGAGGGTAAGAAAAATTCAACCGTGGAATATGCGTCTCTACTTTCATTAAATTGACAAATCTCATTTATTAGTAATAGTATTAATTTGATTTTATTCATATTCTCCCTTGGACCATCATTGATATTTTGTATTAATACATCATTTATGGATTGTTTAACAGCAGCCGAATTTATTAAGTAAATTATTTCCAATATTTTGATTGTTAATAACCAAAATTTCTTGTTAGTGTGTGATTGCTTTGTTGTATTTTCGTTGCTGCTGTTGAATGATTGAATATTTGTTTGGAGGTTAATTAATGATATGATTAACTCATTGATGATACTATTGTTTAATAAATCTGGATCCTGTACTGATATTCTCTTTAATAAGTAGCAAAGTGTTGAATGCGATAAAAGTAAGAAGTCAATTGAGTTTTCAAATTTTTTTGGTATTAATAATAATGAGTCTAAATATATCTTTGTATTATTTGTATTAATGAATTCTTTCTTAATATGTCCTTTAAACTTTGTGAGGACAGTGATTTTTTCATCTAGAGGAATTAAATCGTTGTTAATAGTTGTGTAAAGTGATTCAAATTGGGTGTCATTTTCTGTAGTGTTGTTATATTGAAATGCAGAAGTGGTGGTTGAATTATGTGATATTGGAGAAGTTATATTTGACATAATAAATGCAATGATCTGTATAAAAGTTTATGCAATGAAAATTCTCTTTCTCTTTGTGAAACCTTGAAAAATGACAATGGGGTGTAGTGTAGTATCGAATAGTGAGTATACGGAAGGTTCCAAGTGTGATTTCTGGTTATTTATGAAATATAGTAGGTATAAGTCGTAATCTATAAATGTGATTATTTTGAAGAGATGTTTGTGTGTGTATGTATGTGTGTTTTTGTTGCAGATGGTGTTTTTATTAAATTATTAATATATGCATATATTTTTTCGTGTTTTGTACCAAACATTTACTGATCGGTTTCGTTGGAGTAGGTATGTAACACGGCAAGTAAAGCGGTAAGTAGTGATCATTATATTTATCATTCTGTTACATTATATAATATACAGTTATACAGTTATATTAGTGTCAGGTTTAGTGTCATTTGCATGTAACTTGATTGGTTCTTGTAAAAGATGGCCCATTCTTTCTATCTTCGTCCTTAGATAACCTTCGATTTCCTTTGATTGAATACCTTTATTGTTGTCAGTCCAGTTTATTGGGATCATTGCTACTCTTTCTACGCATCTCAAATAAGGTTCGTACTCTACTTGTTTGATCTTATCCGGGTTATTTGTCAATAGTCTTATATTGCTTAATCCCAAATCGAGTAAGATTGATTTTCCAATAGAAAAGTCTCTTCCATCGACAGGATGTTTCAACATTATATTGGCCTGAACAGTGTCAGCTCCTAGATCTTGTAGATTATAAGCTTTTAGTTTTTCCCCTAATCCGATACCTCTACCTTCTTGTCTCAAGTATACAATGACACCATGTCCATTTCCCCCCTTAATACCAGATTCTATTTCATGTTCACAAGCGATCAATTTCCCAGCTCTATCGAATTGTTCACCACAATCACACCTTGCACTCCAAGCATTCTCTCCAGTATAGCACTCACTATGAATTCTAACCAATGTATCATTATCGATACCGTTCCATGTAGTATTATCCTCTGTAAGTAAATCACCAGTTTCCTTATCAAACTTAAGTTCGTAACCTAGTTTACTATCGACATCGGCGGAGTCTCTACCAGGATATAGTTTACCTACATATGCACCTCTAATCATTCTATCGGATTGTGATTCATTTGGTCTTCTCCTGAAAAGTGAACGAGATCTGATGTCTTCCCCAAAGACTATAGCTAGATGTTCTTTTTTGTCTTTGTTATTTGAGTATAGATGCAGAAAGATATCTGGTCCTTGAGTGGTTGGAATACGTGCTCTTGCTATACAGTTAACGATAGGTAAATCAGAAGTCATAATTGTATTTTGTTAAAGATGTGAATATAGTTTTAGTTGTGTTAGAATATTGATACAAGTGCGTAAAGCTAACGAGAGAAAGAAAGAAATGGATGTGATTATAAATACTGATATGATTCAATAAAGTATATTTATATAAACTGAAAATTTCATGAGTTGTATTCGAATGGTTCGAACAGTTTCAACGGGGGTGGGGGTCCAAATCCAATGGCTGTGGAATACGGTGCGTTCTGTGTGCTTACGGCAGAAGATACCTTTAAATTATTGTGTAAAAAACAGCCGGATCGGTTCCGTTGGTTGACAAATTGATTAATCAGCCATTATATTCTTGTGAGTTGTTTGGTTTTCGGTGTTGGGAACAGCAGAAGAACAGGAAAGGGGTGGTTTTACAGTGTGGAATTCGCTCGTGTTGTACGGAACGGAACAAAAGAAACTGGAATTATTTTTTATTTGCAATGAATTAGTAATAGGATTACCCGGATAGGTTAGTATATGTTACCCCGCACTCTGTCCGTGTAATATGACCACTGTTAGGACATCATCTGCAACGACGCGGTGTGCAGATCTGTGTGTCTGTGGTTTTCGTTCTTTTCACCGGAACGAATTTTAATTTAGTTTAAAATTAAGATAAAAGAAAATCGATGGGTGGAATGGGCGAATTGGAATCGTAAATTCATATACACATACTCAACATTTAGTCGTCCTTTCAAACACAACTCAACATAACACATAACACATACACAATTCACATACAAAAGATATAGGTATATCATATCCTTCTACCACTATAGTTATATCAGTTAATCAATTACTATAATTCTCAATTCATATACACCAATTACGCTTTGCAATTGACAATTCACGACTCACACACACAAACATACTCATATACATATACATATACAAAAACCCATAACCATGTCTTCGTCAACAGTGACCTATATTAATGAAGAACAAACTCACATTAACCAAGATACCGAATCAAATGCTAACGAATCAATCAATCTAAGAGTACTAATCTCACTAGAAGAAGCATCAAAAATCATCGGCACAAAAGGTCTGACCATCTCAAAGATTAGAGACACTAATAATGTCAAAATCGGTATCTCAAAGGCTATACAGGGCTGCTCAGATAGAATCCTCTCGTGTTACGGTAACTTAGTGAACGTATCCAATTCTCTAGGCGACACAGTCGATATCATATCACAAAATGATCCTTCCTCTTCTGATATTGATAATGATAATAATAATAACAATACTACACTAGATATCCAAAGAAAAAAATACCATTTCCCTTTCTTAAACCATATTCTCCCACCACCATCCATCCATGAAATTAAAGACGCCAATCAATTGAGCCACATAGGTTACATAAGATTGATACTAATGAACAGTCACTTATCTTCAATCATAGGAAAAGGCGGGGCCACAATCAAATCCCTAATTGAAAAACATGGAGTCAAGATCGTAGCATCAAAGGATTTCTTACCTGATTCTAATGAAAGAATCTTGGAAATTCAAGGGTTTCCAGGCTCAATCTCAAACACATTAATCGATATATGTAAGATCCTATTAGAAAATGAAAATTTCAACGAAACAAACGAAAGACGCTATTATCCACATTTAAAATCATCATTTGAGTCTCACCATCCTCGCAATCAACATGACGGCGGTATTAACACAAGTAATGATGATGGTTCTATGATGGTAGGCGAATTCAAAACTACCGTCATTATACCTGAAAGTTACGTAGGTGCTATGGTCGGTAAGAAGGCAAATAGGTTGATTAATTTAAGGAAATTTACAAAGACTAGAATTATAGTAAGTAGCCCAAACAAGCCTCATTCTGCTTCAAATGATACAAGTACTACCACTGATGGTGCTTCTGCTCCTGCCACTACTGATTTGGACCCATCAGCAGTCAATTATTCCATTTTTACAATTACAGGAAGTTCAGCAAAAAATGTTAACTTAGCAGAATCAATGTTATTGAAGAATTTAGAAACAGAAATTCAAAGGCGCCAGGAAAGGTTGAAAGAAGAGAAGTCCGAGTTAGAACAAGGACAAAGCCCTTCTGAAAATGTGCAAGAACAAGAACTAGTACAAGAGCAAACGCAAGAGTGAGTTGGAGTGATTGTATTCCGTTTCTTCCCGCTGTCTCTTTCTCTATTTCATCAATTCACACGTTATTTATCTATCATATATGTAATCTTATTAAATTTCTAACGAAAAAAATAAAATAAACAGGTTGTTAACTTGATGTCTATCTATCTATCTATCTATCTATAAGCATACATCCTCTTGCTGATCATCACCATATTGTTACTGGATTGGGTTTTATTTAGTTTTTGCCTATCAGGCGTGTTTGAAAAAAAAAACAGAAAATGGAACAGCAGAGATCAGAAATAAATACATGCATAAAAACATGCAAGAAATAAACAATATATATATATGTATGTATGTGTGTAGACATAGTTCAAATATAAGGTAATATAATATATATATATAGCATAAGATTGGTAAACTTGGAATAAAAATAAATGGTTGGACTAAATGAACATTTATCAAACACACAAATATAATAACACCAAATAATCATGAATGATACGACTTCAAATATAAGCACAGACATGGATATGGACATTCCAACAACGAATGATACTACCACATCAGTAACAAATAATAATAATAATAATAATAATAATAATAATAATAATAATAATATACATTACAGCAACCCAGATACTAGTGTCGATCTAATTAATACTTTAAATGTATCGAAAAGACTAGGGAATTCGGTCCTAGATGAACTAGATTCAAGAACTACAGAAAAATTAGAACAATTAAAATATAACCAGGATAATGATACAAGTAATAATAATAGCAATATAATGGATATGTCACATTCGACATCGTCATCATTTGGTACCTTTTTCAAAATAAATCATGATTCGCAATTTAAAAAGATGGAATCCTTAAACAGTCATTATTCGATAACGTCATTATCAGCAGTAGCAGGAAAAACACCAGTAACGACAGAGCCGATCTCAAGAACACAAATATCCTCAAAATTAATTCCAGATAATAATAATAATAATAATCACATGCCTGTAACGCCAAAGAAAAACATCAACCCACCGACTTTACAATCATCCAGTATCAAGAGACTGAAAGTTGAACCTGTAGTGCCGAGAACCCCGCCCCAAATCACTGAAATAACAAGACGTATACGGCGTCTACGACTAAGGAATTCGTTGGTTTCGAGTGGTAACAATAATAACGATAACAGCGCTAAGAGCAAGAATAAGAAAGAGTTGAAGAAGGAAATAAGAAGCACACCATTGTCTGGTCATACGCCAATGGAACCGCCGAGATTTCTAAAACCAACGATAAATTCATTGAACAAAATGAAAAGATCTGAACCAATAAAGACGAATTTGAATAGACAATTAAATAATGCTCAGCAATCACCAACAAAGGCAAAGATAAAACCTACAGGATCTGTGTTTGATAGATTATATAAACCGTCATCAACGGCAACAGCACATATAGCGAGAAGAACAACAAGTCTCCCTACTTCAAATTCTATGAGTAATATTCGACAAACACAGGCAAGAACAAGCCAAAGTCATAACCAGAGTCAAATCCAAGGAAATACAAATAGTAAGCCTTCATTGATTAAATTTGGTAGAAGTAAGACTAGTGGATCATTATCTAGTAATTTACGTGTGAATGACCCATATGGTTCAAATGAAAACAATATAATAAAGAGACCGGTATGGAGATAGATAGAAACCGAGGAGGAGAAAGAGAGAACTCGGTATTAAAGATATTTCTGAGTATATAGATAACTATATTTTTACTGTATAAATTACATATAGAATATAGATTAGCGATGCATATTATATATTTAACGACAAAAGAGTAATGATGTTATAACTACCTTTGGTATGCCGGTGCAACTGGTGATATTGGGGGTGGGTTAGCACTTGCTTTCTGCATAAAATCCTGTTGTTTTATGATCTTTTCTAAATCTTCTTGGGTCTTAAATGCTTGACTCCAATTACAAATAGAACAACGGACCTGTTTGCCCCAGTAGACTGGTAATAATGGCACAAACCATATTGTGAAGAATTGCTTCCGTTTAATTGGGTTAACGCTATAGTTATGACATTTTGGACAGTATAATGAGTTATGTTCTGGTGCCTTGTAATATGGGGATTCAAAATTTTGAATCCCACAAGTGATGGGTATAAAAAGAAACATTTCGTTACCTTTTTATAGCGGTGATACTAGTAGCTATATTTATAAGTTGTTCCCTCTTTATTTTAAACACGTATATATATATATATATTGATGAGTAAGATATGTGATTTCTATCTGTTACTTTTTACTTTGGAGTAGATCGAACAAGTTGAACCGCGGCAGCCCCTTGAAAATACGCTAGACCCTTGCAAAGCCAACATTTTAATATTTCAAGGCCATGTATATTACTTAGACAAGATAAATAATTACATTAGACTGAAATATATTATATATAGGATATTTGTAAATAGTTTAACTTCAATACTTCCCATATGATACATGGCTACAATAGTAAAGGAATTAAATTATAGTTGTACTATTTACGGTAGTGTGGTTCCCACTCCGTCTCTCTTTGTTCTTGTACATTTATGTTGGGGCGAACCTAATATATGTATTTTCAGGGTAACTAAAAATTCTTGAACGTTCCAAATGATTAAATTGCTTTTGTGCACCGGACAAAAAACTCCGGTCCGGTGTGTTCCATCAGAAAGTGCTGCAGGACCGGGGGGAACAAACAGCGTGTGATGCGAAAAAATAGCAAAACAAAGCAGAAAAAGAAAAAAAACTTCAAAGCAGAAAAACCTCATGCATGTGCGGCATATTGTAGGTAGTGTCCACATTAGGCAACTGTCTCCAAAAAACTCAAATTTCATAATCAGGATACCGTACACCACGCAATAGAAAAATAAACTACCGTATACGTGCGTACGAATGTTTATATGAGGTGTACGTTTGACAGAGCCGATACGTTACCAGGCAAATTTACAGTTCATTCAATCGTGCAGTGGAGTATTGACAGTGGACAATTCATACAGTTACAGCTTGTGTTCTTACGGAGTTTTTCTTATGGACCTGTTCATTATTATGCGTCTAAACATCCCACTCAATTGAAATAATTTACTAACAAATTCACTCTTCGGGAAAGTGTAAACAGCGAAGCTAACATGAAATATAGCTAGTGAACATATTATTCGTGTACAGCTAATGGTAATTAATTACTATTAATTTAATAGAGGATCTGGGCTATTTCAATGGTAACCTGCAAGCAGGCATGAACAAATGATAACTAAATATTATTGCCCGGCATCATGTATTTTAATTCATTCGTGTATATTGTAAAACGTGTCCTTTATCAAGCGAACATTTGTTTAAATTTCAACCAAGAAGAAAAGATTCATTATTGTCCATTCACCCACATAAAAAATGTGTCAGATTGAAAATACTTTAAAGTATCTACCTTTATGATTATATTTGGTTAAAAACAGAGATACTAAATAATATACTCTGATTTATTTAAAGAGTTCACTCCGTTACTGCATTCTGTGTGAATAAATATTTCTAAGTATTGTTTGTTTTACTGTGCTGTGCTTTACTGTACTGAATGAAACACAGAAGCAGGAAAAAGTGCCGTGATAGTCATATAACATTAAACGCAGAAACAATAACATTAACAATATAGGTATACCATATAACTTTATCTCAAGGAATTATAATTACTATGGCACATTTATTTATGTTTAACTATTTTGATATATTTCATGTGCACAAGATAATTTCTTCTTTTACGTAATTTTACTCTAGCCTACGGTACTTTACTTTACTTTGTGTTCCTTATCGGTGAATTCCCCCACCACGCATTCTAATGTAACTGACAATCGTATACATAAAATTTTCATCCCGCTCCATTTCAAATAATTTAACATAAAAAATAAAAAATAAAAATAAAAAAATATAAAAAATACACAGATACAACTGCATGCAGTTTCTGAGAAAAAATACGTATATGCGTATCTGCGTATCTGCGTATCTGCGTATCTGTGTGAGTACATACTTTAGATGCCTTACCGGTGCTTCACCGGTGTTTGTAATTAATTATTTATTATACAAACAAGTGCATACATACACCATACATCTACTGCTAGATCCACTAGAACTTCTCTAGTCGAGTTAAACTACGTACTGGACACCATACATCTCTCTTGCATAAATATTTTTTTTCCATACAATTTAGGTGTCTTTTTACTTGTTACTCCAAGATCACATTGTTTCTGCCATTTAAAGTTGTTCGGGCTTCTTCTTTCAGGTATCACGCAGTTTCTATGGTTCCTAACTAGTTGAACCAAATTTTATTCACATTATGCCAATAGCCCGTTCTTCTTCTCGGGCTCTTTTCTAGTTGACTGACCCCACGGAACATTTCATTCTTCCATTCCAAATGCTATCTTTGACTGAATATGGTATGTCCTTAAGCATTAGCCAAATTAAGGTAACACTTTTAATACCCATTATATTGATTTGGTCACTTTCCGTGCTCCCTCCGGTCTTCCTCACTTCTCTCTCTTTTCTTCCCACTTTCTAATCTCAAATAATATGCAAAACCTAATTTAATCTTTTTTTTATTCTGGCTTTTCTTATACCTATGAAACTATCATACTACAAAAAATTAACATATTTATTTCTAATCTATTTTTGATAAAAAAAGAAATAAATATACAAAATTATCATTAATCTATATATATTTATCTAAATATATATATATATGATATAGTTTGACATGTTATAATATTGTATGTGATCGTTTCCACCTTTCCATTCTTTTAACGAACTGTTCTATTTTCTTTTACATCAAAGATTAATTTACAATAACAAAATCGAATCTAATTATATCATACTATATTATATTATATTATATTTTAATTTATAATCAGGCATAAATAAATATCCATCCTTTATCAGATATTTATTATTATAGATTATTATTACCAATAAAGGGAAACTTTTTTTTTTTAAATTTTAACAGATATCCCATCAATCAAAATCGTCATGCCTTTCCAAATTTTAGAAGATTTTAACCTATTCGAAACTGATCAAATCTTAGCTGGTTCTCTGGATTTTGATACCATGAATGCAAATTCAAATGCAAATAATTTGGATTTCTCTACGATGGGAATGGGAATGAACTATAACATTCCAAATCAGGACTCATTTCAACTCAATAATGAAATGAATATTATTAATATTAGCGTACCATCCAATAATAGTAATAACAACTCCATCCAAACAACAATTCCATCACACCAGGATGCATCCCCTTCCTTCGATCAACCAATACCATTTAATAATTCAATAAATTACGGTGAATTAGGTCTTAAGGATGTAGCTACTGATTTACTGGTCCCATCATCTTCATCTTTATCATTAGCATCATCGTCGCAATCTTTATCAGCATTATCATACTCGGTCAAACCTAAGCCTATTACTTCTCCAACAGAATCAAATATAAACCCAGGTTCATCAAGATCAGACTCCTCATTCTCATCAACGTCTTCTTCGTCATTAGCATCTATGATGCAAACCCGTAATAATGGATCGCCAATTTCGGAAGATGAGGCAAATTCCATCATAAATGGTACTACTCCTACTGCTATGTATAATTATAATTATAATTATAATAACAATGCAAATGTCAATGGTGGTAATAATAATGATAATGGCAATACGAAAGTCGCCATGGAAATTCAACAACAGTACAATGCTAATGAGTATATAAATGATTTCCTAACACCTTCCTCTGCAGTAACTTTGTCCTTTGATGAAATCTTATTACAAAACAGTAAACTTTTCAGTAATAACAATGCTCAAGCTGAAACAAAAGGTCTACTGAATGCAAATAAGAAACCAACAAACAGTATAGAAACTGTCACAACTGCGATTCATCATTCAAGAATCCCAGCTTCGTCATCCTTGAAAAAAAAAGCTAAAAAGATTTCACATAGTCATACTATATCGAACACTACTAATAATATTAGTCGCAATAAGAAGGTCTCAGATTCAAGATTATCTGCCCAAGGATTAGCACAGGTCCTGCATTTAAATTCCCCGGAGGAAGCTTTAGAAAGAGAACGTTACATATTGGATATTTTCCAAAATGAATTGAATTATCCATTAGGTTATAGAACGTGGATTAGAGATACAAACAAAAATGAAAGAGCTCAGCTAATCGATCAGTTATATGACAAAGTTAGTGTTAAATTCCCAGATTATACACACGATATATTAGAAACAATAATCAGAAGAGCAACGTATTATATGATGCAGAGTAGATTGAGAAGAGAAAGAAGAGCAAAGAGTAAGAAAAAAAATTGATTAACTTTTGGTTTCTTACCTTTTATTCTTGTTTTCCGCATTTTTAATAATAATTAATAACTAATAACTAATAGAGAAACAATTTTTCTTCCAATTTAAATCATTTATGACCTCGAGGTTTAATAATTCCTCCATATAATAATGTGTCATATCGATTTGTAATATTATTGTATGTACGACCAGTAGGAAACTTTTCCTAAATGTAACGGACCGGTTCCATATATTTCACGACACCCTTCCTCCTTCCAATGTCCCTTTGTATTTTTATACTTATATATTATTGTTAATTTTATTTATAAATTAATATCAAACTTTCATTGTATCATTAATAGTTCAACGCAAAATAGAAGTATTATTTTCGATATTTATTCCTTTTCCTACAACACTACCTAATATACATGAATTTTTACACAAAATTTTTAAAAATAAAATAAAAATAAAAGATAATAACGACTAAAAATGCACATTAATATTATTAATAAGTTTAATTCCATAAGTAACGCCTTAAAACTTCAAGAAAGAACCCTTTTTCTTTGATTTCTTCATCTTTTGATTCTTCTTATAATTATGATGCCTGGCATCTCTCCAACCCGATGTACTAACTTTAACGTCATCCTTTGGCTTGGTTTCAGCTGTACTTATATCATCGATATCCATGCTGTTCGCAGCATCTGGGTTCTTTTCTTTTAATTCTTTCAATTTTTGTTCTATTAAACCATTCTTTAATTTCTCTGATATTCTCTTTTCACGGTCATCTACAAATTTTTGGAAAACTGCCTTACGTTTAACTGACTTAGCAGCCATAGTACTACTAGCACGTAATGATTTAGCCATATTTTCTTTACTTGGTCTTTTGTTATGGTTGACTTTGGTTGTGTTTTGGATTATATATAAAAAGTTATACATAATTTTATAACTTGTAAAAACATAACTACTTCCTAAGATATCAATTACTGTCTAGCTATCTCATCGAAAAAATTTTCATCGCTATAAAAATTTCAAGAAAACTACAATATCTTTTATTCCTCTTTTTGACTGTTTCTCCACCCATGCCTTTTTAACACCTAAACACCACTTACTTCATAAAATATATAAACCGCTATTATTTTATGTTAAAATTCCTTTTTCCGTGCTAAGCACGTCAAGATTGTCGCGAAATCTCAAACACAAGCAACTTGGAAATTTTCAACTCTACAGCAAAAATTGTCGCCTTTACCAAAATTTCATGGGTCACCCGCACTTTCATAGAGCAGTAGCATCATTGAATCCATCAACATGCAAACTATGCAATTACCATAATTCCTCTCATTTCGATTACTTACTATGATGGTTGATACACTTGGTACACTCACATAGACACACACACGTAGGCATAATGTTGATTGTTAACTCTAGTTTCTATTGCTACTTAATTAATTAGATATATACTGCTTATTAAATAGTACTTATCTGTATTTGCCTTGTTTAAATACTGGGAGAGACTAATAGAGTAATCAGGAATATAAAAAATGTATGTTAATTGAAATACGATGAACTAGACATAGGAATTATCCAAAGTTAATTATTAGGTTTCATCAATGTTAGTCAGAGAAAGAAATAATGGAATGTATGAAACTGTAGAGAACATTAATGAAAAGATAATAATCATTTGAATAAATCAGTAAACCAACACAAATACTTAAATACTAACAAAAATAATTTAATTTTAAAATAGGGCTAACTTACGTACTCAAAAGAGACTTGCAGCTTCCGTCATCGGTGTCGGTAAGAGAAAGGTTTGGTTAGATCCAAATGAAACTAGTGAAATAGCTGAAGCTAATTCCAGAAATGCCATTAGAAAATTAGTCAAGAATGGTACTATTGTTAAGAAGGCTGTCACTGTTCACTCTAGATCTAGAACTAGAGCTTACACTTTATCCAAGAGATCTGGTCGTCACACCGGTTATGGTAAGAGAAAGGGTACTGCTGAAGCTCGTTTACCATCTCAAGTTGTCTGGATTAGAAGATTAAGAGTCTTAAGAAGATTATTGTCCAAATACAGAGATGCTGGTAAGATTGACAAGCACTTATACCATGTCTTATACAAGGAAGCCAAAGGTAACGCTTTCAAGCACAAGAGAGCTTTAGTTGAACACATTATCCAAGCCAAGGCTGATGCTCAACGTGAAAAGGCCTTATCTGCCGAAGCCGAAGCTAGAAGAGCTAAGAACAGAGCTGCTCGTGCTAGAAGAGCTCAAAGAATTTCTGAAAAGAGGGAAGCTTTATTAAAGGAAGATGCTTAAATTATATTTAACTCCTAGTTTATCTCATTTTCATTTTTTACTATAGCTAATGTTAGATTATATACATATTTTCTCATTCTATTCATTCCTGTGTGGTTTTTCTTAAAATTGTGCTCTATATATAATATACAATAGCGTTTTATATATAGTATATATCTCTCTTATATAATTAATAACACTGACTAAATATTGATGTTATATATTACATATGAAAGATTATAGATGAGGACTATGTATGCAACAATTGATATATAGTTATATGAAACTAAATTTTATGACATTAAATAAGAATATATGAGAACTAGCACTATACCTATAAAGTAAGAAAATGATAATACTATTCACAGTTTTTAATAGCCGTATTTTATTCCATCATGTAGTAAAGGGATATACTTTTCAGAACCTATAATAAATTGACATTTTTCAATTGAAGGAAATAACTCACAAAACTCATTTCGTATACTTCTTTCCCTGGACGTTACTTTGGTGTCATTAATTATATTACGATTCATCTCGTTTCCATTACTCTCGTTAGAATTTGAGTTGGTTATTTTATTTACCATGCTTCCATAGGGTTTATATCGACTAGATCTTTGTCTTTCATTGAATTTTGACATTGTCTATGCTACCTCTCTTGATATTTGAATTTTATCTCGTTTCTCTTGACAACTTAAAGATTTGATTATTAATTATATCAGTCAAATGTATATCAGTCAAATGTATATCTATATGAGCTGGTTTCAACTCTATATAATGTTGGCTTTTTGCAACTCACCATCTTAACTTTCCATTCTCTCCATGATTTTCCTTTATAAAGAAACATCCCGGGGAATCTTTTGTATTTAAAATACTTAAGAGCAACCGGAGTGGGAAATACTTTTTTGGTTTAAAAAATAAAGCTAACATAAATGATATGGATGGTATACATAAAATTGCATGGAACTTGTAAATTGGCAGGAAAATGTTAAAGGATTATCTTACCTAACTCAAATAGCAAAGATAGATTAAATAATCTATCTCATCTACAGCAGATGTGTTGGCATGTATGTATATGTCTTTAAATTATAAAATGTGTGAGAATATATATATATATATAGAAAAATAAGTGTCTTATTCATTAATGTCCGCAAAGTAATATTTATTACCTAGTGTTATAATACAGAGTGTGATATGGAATGAAAATAACATGTGAATTTAGTTATTTAAGTGTTCTTCCGGATGCTATATAATTAAAGGAAGGAAATTTCGTAATAAAGGTTTCAAAAATACATCTTGGTAGTAATAAATCTTCTTAAAGGCTTGTTTATAGGTATAGACAATGTGTAACATATTTGTGAAATTAGAACAAAGGTTTTATCTAGATATTAAGCTTGTCCTTATGCTTGATTTTGTGAATGATACGGGTAGGTGGGCAACAAAAATACAGGTTGTGGTGGTGGTGGTTGTGTTTGATGCTGTGCTTGAATATTTGGACTTACTTGTGACTGTAAATGAGCTTCCTGTAACGGAGCCACTTGTTGAACATTGGATAATAGATTTGGGATAAGTGTTGGAGGAGAAGCAATAGTATTGGCTGTTGGATTAATATTTGGAGGTGAAACATGACCATTATCTGCAATACTTGATACACTCATTGCACTGAATGAACCTTGACGATTTTGTTGCTGTTGTTGTTGTGGAAATTGTGGACTTTGAGAATTAATTGGTGGAAATTTATTTTTTAGTAGATCTACTGGAGGTGGAAGCACAGGTCCCTGATGCCCACTTGAACTTTTAAAATATTGACTTGAGTGAACAGGAGGTAATCTCAAGCTATCATTTGAATTTCTGGGTGAAATATCATTAGATTCGTCACTCTGTGTTCCTTGTAAATGCTTTGCCAATACCTCTGATTGTTGTTGTTGTTGTTGTTGTTGTACTAAATGTTGTTGTTGGTCAATATGTACATGATTTTGTAAAGTATTTATATCTTTCATTGGAGGACCTCCATTTGGTGGGCCATTAGGATACCATTTTTGCCCAGGAACTTGATTTTTTGGAATCCAACTCTGGTCTTGTAAGTGAGGTATTACCTTATCCTTTGATTCCATATTTTCATAGTATTCAAATTGCTGTTGTATCTGAGGGTGTCCATATTGATTCCATGTGCTACCAGCATCATTACCACCGCCATGTTGCATTGGGAACTTGTTAATTGCGGTCATAGTAGGGTAATATTGTGCATTTGGAATATTTTGTGGTTGTAGTGATTGTTGTTGAGCAACCATATACTGTTGGTTTCCAGGATAAATGAACCTATTATTTTGGTTTTCTTGACTGTCATGAAAATTTGGATAAACTTGGTTCATGTTCATATCGCGATTGTTTGGATATATATTATGATTTGGTTGGCTATTATGGCTGTAATCTGAATGATTATATTTTGTAAATGCATCAATAATCTCTTCAAAGACAGCGTAAAATAGTTTCAATGTCTGTTCATTTTGTTCGGCACCATTTTCAATTAAATTTAATATTTCATTATCTAGTGGTGTCAAACATAAATTACTTGGCATCTTGTTTAAGATTGATTTTTTCCATACTTGGATATGTGAAGAGATTTGTTTTTTCGTTCTTGCTTCACCTGTATGGTACCTAATATATAACGATATTAATTCATTTCTACCATAATTTTTATTTCTGACTTTTATCTTTGAAGTACCACTTTTCATAATCAGACGTAGCGCAGATGTAAAAGCTTTTTCCACTTTGTATGGCCATTTATCATGGCCATACATGAATGGGAAAGATGCACTTTGGTGTTCTATTGTATTGGCAAAATATATTGCATTCGCGTGTGAATTGGGGTCTGCATGTTCACTTAGGATAATATTATTATTATGATGGAGATGATGATTAATATTATTATACTCAATGGTAGATGATGCGGAGGTTGACTGTCGAGCCTGGTTATGTTGGCTATTTGGGTTCATTTTTTTATTCATGTATGTGTATATGAATTGTAATGACCGGGGAGTTTTTTATTAATAATTAATTGTCCTTGGGATCGACTATATCGATATGAAGAAAAATGTATGCAAACTGTGTAAATGAGTTAACGGTGGTTCCTCTGTAGAAGTGATGATATATATATATATATATATATGTAAGTGGATGTTTGCAATAAGAAAAAATGATCCAATGGTATGAGTAATATTAGAAACTAGGATGAAAAGATTTGTTTATGATCTTTAATTCAATACCGGATATAATTCTTGGGTTAAAGGAAATGCGTAAATTATTCAGTTATACCGAGTATGGTAGAGAATTGCTAATAAAAGAGCGTGTAATAATAAGATATAAATAAGGAAGTTCGTCCCGATTAAAGGAAAAGTTAATTGATTTATAAATGTTTTAGTTGAACCCTTGAGTTCATAATTTCTTTTCCTTAATACCAAGTTAAATACTTGTTCGTTTAAATGTTAGCTTGTATGCAAGCATACATTTTAAGAAAAAAGTAAGGATGAGGTTTTTTTGTTTACACTTGGATTAAACAATTCCAAGAAGTATACCAGGGATACCTTTGTAAGAAAAATCATGATGCAAACAAGTACATTAATAGCTGTTTTTAATTACATAATAGATCGAAGAGGTATTTAAATGCACGATTATCGAATCCTTAAAACAATTTCCCACGAAATAATGAATCCTTTGAAAAGTTTCCCACGACTATTGAGCCCGAACATTAAAAGGCCTTTACAAAGAAAAGTAGTAAACGGAGACACATCCCACGCTGAGAGAACAATAAAAACTACAGGACGGAGAAGAGTGAACCAGTACCGCATCCACCTCCACGCTCCCTACCCCATTCTCGAAGATTCTGAATGTTTCGAAGGTGGGTAAGTAATGCTATAGAAGATTGCGTTCAAAAAGAAAGAACTAAAAATTCACGCAGGAAAGGAATTCTAGAAATCGATATTTGGTAATCATGGCAACTCTAAAAGCACAATAGGGATACATATTCTTCAGGGCTTTAGTATGCGGACTCTCTAGAGTGGCGTGGAGTATGTAACTTTATTTTTTTTTTGAGCGAACGTTTCTGAATACATTTCAAAACTTCATTCTTCCGAATGTTTTTTTTCATATTATCAATTTTTGTTGTTTTCCGTTGATGCGGTATGTACAAGGAGTCTTACGTGTAAATAAACCGGAAAAAGAACAGCGAGAATGAACAGCGAGAATGAACAATTGATTTTAGCCACCCACCCCCACTTCTCAACAAGAATCCCACTCTTTATTTCGTCTTAGCTGAGACTCCTAAAGAATAATCGAGAGGAGGATTATCGAATCATGTTTTTTCACATTCACTAAAATATGTACCTCTAATACCTCACTTCCTTATTAATCAATAATCCTTGCTTATTAATTATTAATTATCTCAAAGGAACTACAAATTGTCTATTCGTTTACTATTCACTAAAAACCACCAGGTTCTTTCTTTAGGCTTAACATGAGCTTTGCAAAATCAAATGTAAAATGTTTTCTAATGCACTATCATTCTTGTGTGTGCAATCTCTACATCTAATATATATACATATAAGAAATACATGACGTATTCAATTGTAAGTTATTTATAGATATAACTACTGACATTCCGGAAATATACAGCCAAAATTTTTTCCACTAGAAAAAAATGCTTTACAAAAATAGTTACCATCTACCCGCGTGTTTCTCCATCCTTTGGAAAGGCACTTTTGTTACATACACACCATTCCAGTCAGCCATCACAAAGAATGCCATCCCTGAATCAGGGATACTACGAAAGCAAGATACAACTTCAATACTGTATTGATTCCTCAGCATGCTTCCACTTCGGGAAAGTTTCCTCCTTGTTGTTAAATCAGTTATCCCTTTCTTGTTTATTCTACGAATGAATTGCTTCTAGAGTATATTAAAATATATGAACAGCTAAGTTAAGTAATTATCAGCATGCTGAGTGCTGAATGCTTCGGAAAGTATGCGTATAAATTCCGATTAATTAGATGTACAAAACTCTGCATTTAATTGGGACCCTCAAGAATCATAAACAAGTTCTTCAGATACAGTACATTAGTTTCGTTTATTTTTCACATGCTAACACTTATATTTTCTTAACTAGCTTACTTTACATATTGATATCAGTTTCTTACTTTATCTTTCTGCACTAAAATGTTAATGTACACATGTGAAACTGAGATTCTTTCTTCATTATCTCTGAAAACCTCTTTTGTCTATATATATCAGTATACTCTGAATTTAGAATGAATATTTCACTTACATTACAAGTAAGCTTTTCTTACTCTCAGTTTTAATTACCATAATGTTTACTGTCAAATTACTGGTTTCTTTGAGTTTTCCTAAAATCGTTTATAAACATTTAAGCTATGCCTTTGCCAGCCATGCTCGCACTTGAGTACTCCGTACTTGTCGGCTCTATAAAAGAATGTCTCCATTGTTTATGTAAGTAGACTTTATATGTGAAGAGGAGCATAGATTCCCGATACTTAATCATATACAACTAAATATTATTTAAACGAAATCCACTGTTTTTTGTCGTATATTTACTTTTTTGTTTACAAATCATAAAAGAATATTGTTCGTATATGCTTGTCGCATATCAATACGTAATTCCAGCACACAATTCATGAATATCAACGCATTTGCCGGTCTGATAGATTTACATGACAAAAACAGTATTAGAAAACAATATGTTGAAAATCATATAAACCAGCCTAAAATCAATTAAACGAATATACAACATCACATTATTAAAATATTAACCCTTCAAGAAGATCGATCTATCAATTTAAACCTAGGTACGTCGATTTTGCATCTCATTGCGTTTTTTTTAATGGGGGGGGGTATACCCGTGAAAATTTTTTGACGCAGTGTGGAAAAAGAAAAACGAACAGAGAACGTCGGAAAACTCTTTCAAGCTGAACAAGTAGTTTTCATTTGCTACACATTCTGAATTGTGTTCTGTTCATCAACTTCATCACTTTCAGTGAGTCAGTTCTTATACTTAATCATTCTTTAATGTGCTTCTTCTTTTATTTATTCTTGTGTCTATACTTACCTTAATATACTCAAACATTATCTAATCAAACAGTAGGAAACATAAACAAAAATGTCCTCTTCTAAACGTATTGCAAAGGAATTAAGTGACATGGGAAGAGACCCACCAACTTCATGTTCTGCTGGTCCGGTTGGTGATGATCTTTACCACTGGCAAGCATCCATCATGGGTCCACCAGACTCTCCATATGCTGGTGGTGTCTTCTTTCTATCTATTCATTTCCCAACAGATTATCCATTCAAACCACCAAAGATTGCATTCACAACCAAAATCTACCACCCAAATATCAACGCTAACGGTAACATCTGTCTAGATATCTTAAAGGACCAATGGTCCCCAGCATTGACTCTATCTAAAGTCCTTTTGTCTATCTGTTCATTATTAACTGATGCTAACCCAGATGATCCTCTAGTTCCAGAAATCGCTCATATTTACAAGACGGATAGATCCAAATATGAAACTACTGCTAAGGAATGGACAAAGAAATATGCTGTATGATTGTCTTATCTCTATCATAGTTGGGTAATTTGGGAACGTATCTATGTTAGTGTTGTTGTTAGTGTTGCTTATTTTCTATCTCGATTTCATGTTGTAAAACATATGAATTTGATAACTAATATTGAAAAATATTTATGTCAACCATGCATCTTTATATAAATCTATAGATATCCAAATAAATATAATTTTCTATATACCGATGGACCTAACATGTATGAAACTTTTGAACTATTAATAAATAATTATATAGAAACTTTTTGAGCATCTTTATTCTATATATGTCGATCGAGTAATGTATCGTGGTTCTATACGAATTTATGTATATATTAAAATGTTATTTAGTATTCTTTTTACATTTATCCATGAAATCCCTATATAGAAGGAGCCTCGATTGTGCGCGGGATGTAAAATGCTTATAATTCATCGTGGTTTATTATCTTTTCTGTACCATCGCTATTTTTACCTTTTTTACTATTACCTGGCGAGACCTTATTGTTATCTTCTTTCTGGTTACTGTTATCATTTTTTTGCTCTTTGTTTTGTTCTTGTCTAATCTTCTGACTAGGATTCTGAATTTTTGTCTCAGTATGTTTAGCATTATCATTTTTTTGTGTTTTTTTACTTGTTTCGGTTCCATTTTGGACTTGAGATTCTTTATGTTGACTTTTAACATCTATTTGGTTAACAGTCTGCTCTTTAACATTCTCTTTGCTGCCATCGTGTGCTTCGGGTACTTTCTGTTTACTGCCATCGATATTTTGCCCTTTCGTTTGCTCTTTCCTACTTTCCTGATTATTATTAGCTATTGTTGGTTCCTTTATATTATGTTCTTGAGGCTCTACTTGTGTTCCCTTTAAGTTTTGCTCTTGTTTGGCAAATTTATTAGCATCATTATTAAACTTATTTTCTACTTTAGGTTTTGATAGTTGTTCGGTAGTTTCTACGTCTCGCTTGTTATTTTCGTACTCTCTATTATTGTTAACATTTTTACCTTTTTCTGAATTAGTTTGGGGCTTGCAATTGTCAATCTTATTATCCTGTTTATCTCTATTTACTTGCCTGACTTGGCCATGATTATCATATTCTTTTAAAATTCCAGATTGTTCTGGATTCGAAGCATCTTTAATTTTATTATGATCACTTTTTTCAATTTTGACTTCTTTAGGCTCTTCAGCACCAAAAACATGTTGCCCTTTTATATTATTAGAATTGTCATTCTGTTCTTGATCATTTTTCTGTCCATCATTATTATGCTCTTCATCATGTAAAGTATGCTGTTTTTCGATGCTATTCAATGTGCTCATTTCTTGTCGATTATATTTTAAATTGTTTACATCTTCATAAAGTTCTCGAGGAGTTTTGGAATCAGAGATAGATTCCGAAAATGATGTAAAAGCAACCGAAATTCCAAAGCCAGAATTGTTATTGGGCCTAATACCAAGGGATGTTATTATTGGTTGAACCACATCTGAAATAAATATGATATTTATAATGTTATCCTTTTCCTCCTCAGTTAGGAAGTCATACTGAGTTTCGGGATTAAAATTATTAATTATTACAAGCTTCTTATTATTATATCTAACACCTGTTACTTCTACCTCATCTCCATTTGGCAATGTTAATTTAACACTTGTAATGATATCATTTACGTGGGCAGGTTCTGGGACATGCTCTAAGATGCTTTTATCTTCTTTTAATAAACTCAATAAGCCATCATGATAACTTTTGTAACTCAAGAAGTTTGTAGAATCTTTGAATTCAAGATTTTCATCTAGAAGTAAAGTTGCTCCACCCGCAGTAGTTACATTCATTACAATTTTAGAAAGATAGTTTCCATCAATGTCAAGAATTTCTGACATCCAAACAAAGCTATCACCAGCAACTACAGTATCCTCTGTAGGTGATTTCAATAACATCTGGGATACCAACCTTGACAGTGCGTCTCCTATCTTATAAAATGTTGTTTGAGTCAATCCTGTTGAAATATTACCACCGACAGAGCCAGTAAATACCAAAATATCTCTTTCATGTTCATCAGAAACTGGCCTCATAAAGTAAACTCCATTACCTAAAAATTTCGGATCGTATTCGCTTACGAAATCAACAATATTTCGCTTGTATTTCATCAAATCACTTTCCAATTTTAGACAAGAAACTGTCGTTGTCGAATTTTCATCCTCCTTATATAAAAGTAATTCCAATTCACATAATTGTGGGATAGAAACCTGAGCCTCATAATGGCATATTTTTGTTTCTAGTAACCATTGGATAGTTGGTGTTGTACCAACCTCTCCACACACATATTTAATCTCCACGATTCTTGGTGTTCCTGTAACGTCACATAAATCACCCGACCCTATAATCTCACTTATATAATACCCAAAATTGTCGTAAAGTAATTGAAATTCACGTTCCGAAACATTTGGTTCCGATCTACCTAATACGTATAATAGTTGTTGTGAGTCGCCTGTTCGGTTATGTATTTGCAGTAGTTCTTGTCCAGGACAATATTGGTACGTCCAAAAATCATTCTTATAAAAGACGCAAAGTCCATCTAATGCTTTCGATATTATATCCACACCACCACTTAATGTTTCTACGACAATTTCATCAAATGCTTCTGGGTCTTGTTGCATTTGTTGAATTGCTGATAACTTTCTATGCTCAGGAATAAAACATTTAGTATCTTGGCCAAATTCTTGAATTGTGCCATTTCTTTTATCAAGGTTATCCCATTCAAGAGGGGTAACATAGCTGGGTATGTATTTCTCCGATGCGTAAGGGTCTTCATTTGGTATCAGAAGTGCTGTAGCCATGCCTTGGATTAGCCCTAATAATGGGAGTGATTGGCGTAACAAATAGAGCATTTCAATTTACTGTTTATTGAATAGAATGTTTGCGTTATAATTTCATGAATAAAGTGAACCCTTTATTTTATAATTATTATTAAGCAATATATTATTACTGGTAATTATTAACTTGGGCTACGTATTTATTTTTATCGTCCTTTTTCAAATATGGTTGAAGGAATAACCGTCAAAAATACAATAAATTAAGAGAGCTCCGGCAAAAAACTCACAAGAGTTGAAAATAAAGAGAAAGCTTGAACCTGAAATCAGGTAAAGAAAAGTACACAATCCAGTATAGAAAAGAAGATATGAAATATTCACAGATAATATTATTCTCATTTATTCCACTAGTTGTCTGTACAAAATTATCGCTATTTGCTAGCGATGCAGTAAGCAGAGATATTGAAATTTCCCTTGGGGAATTCGAATACGATCATAAAACTAAAAATTTAACTGCTTTGAACGATAAATTAGAAGCTCATAATATAAATGAAAACAAAGCATATTGTATTGGTTTAAAGTCAGATGATGGAAGTATTCAAGAATCAACGTGCGTTTCATACTTACAGTTGAACCTACCATTAACATATGAACTGGTTTTAGACCTTGACAGGAGTACTGATAAATTACAAAAGGTTTCTCTCGTTTATAATAGAAATGTTAGTGGAATTATTCCAGTTGTCAAGGAGCCTATTGATGCGCCATTGCCATTAGCCATTAAATTAAAGAAAACCACTAAAACATACGCTGACATGAAGAAGAACCCAAATAGTGGAACAGTCCAATTTGATGATGAAGACACTGAACAAGTAAAGGAAACTTCCTGGATACAGAATAATTGGAAATATGTTTTAATTGGTTTGCTAGCCTATAATTTAATCGGTGGTAGCGCTAAAAAGGAAGAAGAGAAACAGTGAATAAAATAGAAAGTTTTAGCATGTCATACTTGTTTCCTTAATTATATGAGATTAATAGAAGAAAACAGTGAAATCATGACATTAACATACAACTCTATATAACATAAAAAATCCTTAAATGAATGGAATGCAATTCTATATCTTAATCGAATTTACATAAAGACAAAAATTAAATTTTCTAACTATTTTCTAACTTTAACTGAAAAAAGGGTAGTTAGGAGAATATATTTGTATACCTGTATGTATTTATTTATTTATATATTCTAATATGGTATGTATAGTTTGATAAAACTGCATATTCCGGAAGCGGTGACATACCCTATTGTCTTCCTTTATTTGTATTATATTGTTTGTTGTAAGGAATGAATATTATGCAATAATCCTGTTAATGAATGCTGGATTGATTATTTGTGACAATGTCTTGTTTACCTTGATTATTTTTATTTTATTGTCTCTATTTCAATCATAGGAACACCATAGAAACCATAATACTGAATAAACCGAATAATGAGGTGTTTGAATTGAATTGAGCTGCTGCTGCACCGTTTGACTTTTTAGTCTTCGTGGATTTGATTGAAGCAGTAGAAGAACTGTCATTGTCTGAAGAAGTGGTGTCATCAGTTGAACTTGTGGTTTCTTGACTAGATGAGTTGGAGTCGGTAGCAGAAGAAGACTCGGAGTCAGATGTTAACGTAGAAGAAACAATACTTGATGATGATGATGATTTAGCACCGTTTTTACAGACGTACTTTTCACCTTGAATACCATTCTTCTTAGACAAAGCGTTAAATGGATCACATGAGAAATTTGATGCATTGGTTTCTATGTCTGCACTTCCTCTGACCGTTTTCAATGATGATAGATCCAGAGTTGAGAAATTACCGATAGCCTCTAATGCACCACCGATTCTAGTTACCTTTGAGAATGTGTTGATTTGTGTTAGATCAGAGTTGTTTGCGATAATGAAACCACCACTGACTTCGGTTAAGTTTGCAAAGGATACATCACTTAATTCGTCATTTGAAGAGATGGTAAAAGTTTGACCGACAGTAGCTAAACTATTAATTTTTAAAGTTGAGAAGGAATTGTTAATAAACCCTAGGGAAGCATTAACGGATTTTAGATTTGAAAAGGAGACATTACTGACACCTGTCAAAGTGATATTATTTGCCCAGACTAAATCGTCGAATGATAAGGAAGTGTCATCACCATTATATGATAATTGTAGTGCAGTTGATACAGCCTTTAAAGATGATTTGACATTAGTCAAGTATTTGTTGTTGTTAATATTGAATACCTTAACTTGTTTTAAGACAGAGAACCCTTCGATTGTCTCTAGGGATGTATCGGAGATAGTGATATCATCGGCGCTCTTCAAATTTGTAGTGAAAGTTGAAATTGCAGGTAAAGTAATTAGATCGATACTTTTAACGTATTGTAATGAACCAAAAGAAGCACTTGATAAGACTGTTAGACTTTGTAATCTCAAAGTACCTGTGATAACTTTGATCGAGTCAGCAGCGAATGTTGATAAAAGAGTGGCATTATTGATAATCAAATCACCATCGATTTTTACGACGTTTGATAATGCAGCTGAACCTAGTTGACCGGTGATGGTTAAGTCACCAACTAGTGTTTGACAAGCTGAATATTTATCCAAGTCGGATTGTGCAGTGGCAGTTGCACTTGGACCTAACTTACAGCCTGATGGTACCTCAATTGAACCTGTAGCAGTTGCTGTCAATTCGCTATCATCTGTTGATTTCGATTGTGCGAAGATAGAATTAGCTAAAAGAGCTGTAATGTATAAAGATTTTAGTTGCATCTTTTAATCTTATTTTAGTTTGTTGTTGTTGTTGTTGTTTGTTGTTATCTATTCTTGAGTTTAAAGTATTCAAAGAAAGAACAAGAGAATAATATGGAATAGATAAAGATATAATTATTCTTAGATGAGAAATAGACAAGTTTATATATCTTTGTAAATTGTTGATGAAACTATAAATATAAAGGAATTAGAAATATAAAAATAGATTCCCCAAGCAAGCCATTGAAAATTTGTAAGATGTCATTAGATTTTTCAGTTAGTATTAATAAATACCTCCTTGCATCAGGAAGTCAATATAAAGTAGCAGTAGCAGTAGTGGTGGTGGTAACAACAGCGGAAGCAGCTCTAGGGGGGATCGTTTCCATATCAACAAGTCACTTGTCTTGCGCAGATAGTGTTGCTTATCCAATCCTTGCTGAAAATTTTTTATTTTCAATTGGGGCATCTCTGTTTTGTATAAACATCGGATCGATTTGCATTGGTTGGTTCGAGTGGGTAATTAGTTTCCGAAACGGGTAATCGGCGCCGCCATTTTTATTTTAAAAATAAATTGAATTTCAAAAGAGAAAGAAAATATACAGTAGCTACAACCGTAACACGAGAAACAAGTGACAAGTGACAGAAGGCTTGATTAACCGGTTGTTAATTAACTAATTAATTAATTAATTAATTAAACAGTGCTGCACTAAATACATTATAGCAGTTAGCTAATGCAGTGCATGTTCTTATTGCCATAATAATGTGAATTAAATACGTGCACTACCATACAAATGGAGTTCCGTGAATCCAGCAGTTTTGCAGCTTAATTTAATGTGTGTGTGAGTTGTGAAACAATTTACCCCCCTCAGCGGTTAAACACTTGTTACAGTATTGTTTGGTACAGAACAATCTCTGATGAACTCCGGGTAACATACACAGGCATTACATCCATCGCTTGTTCTTGCCGTTTTTTGTTCTTGTATGCTTCCCCGAAGCAGAAATAATGGGATAAACCCGTCGGACATGTTGTAATGAAGCGATTCGGACTGTCACACCGTCGTGATATTTGTTTCACACTCCGTTTTAAACACAGACACACATACATACTCCCCTCTTATCTCCCCCCCCCCCTCGAATGTTACCCTCTCTTAATTGCTCACAAACTTCCAAATTTGATAGTGTTTTTTGTTTTTTCAGTTTCTTCAATTTGTGATTGTTACTTCACAGTGGAGAAAAATATGGCAACTTTGATTTCAAAACCAAAAACCACACAACTTTTTCTTTTATAAAACTAAATTATTTATTAATAACTTACAAATATTTATATTTATATATTTATATTTTTATATATACCTCACTCGCATTTTAATAAATAAAAGCAAATCTTAACAAATAGATAAGTGTACCTCATTCATCTACGAAGCATATACCCTAGCAGAACTAGATCTGGAATAACCAGTATATATCTTCTCAGTGCATATAAACTATTATACAAAAACCACAACATTATCAAAAACATTAAAAATGAGTTCACGTAAAAGTTCAGCCGCTAGTCTATTATTACGACAATACAGAGAACTAACAGATCCAAAGAAAGCGATTCCTTCATTCAATATTGAGCTAGATGACGACTCAAATATCTTCGTATGGAACATCGGTTTCATGGTCCTGAATGACGACTCAATATACCACGGTGGTTACTTCAAAGCGCAGATGAGATTTCCGGATAACTTTCCTTTCTCTCCACCACAGTTCCGTTTTACACCCGCCATTTACCACCCAAACGTCTATAGAGACGGCCGTTTATGTATCTCTATCTTACATCAAAGCGGGGACCCTATGGCTGAAGAACCAGATGCTGAAACATGGTCACCAGTACAAACGGTAGAGAGTGTATTGATCTCTATAGTCTCACTATTGGAAGATCCAAACATTTCAAGTCCTGCAAACGTTGACGCTGCCATAGATTATAGAAAGAATCCAGAACAATATAAACAAAGGATCAAGATGGAGGTAGAAAGATCAAAACAGGATATTCCACAAGGTTTTGTCATGCCAAGTTCAGAATCCGCTTACATTTCTTCAAGTGGTAATATGAGGACAAGCGACACTGATTTAAGTAGCAACAATAACAGTGGCACAGATATTCGTAATGATAATTCAAATAGAAGTAATAACAGTACAAATACAAATAATAATAATAGCAATAGCAATAATCTGGCTGACAATTTCTGGTATGATAGTGATGATGAAGAGAATATCTCAGATTTTATAAACGACGATGAGGACGATGAATCAATGGGATTCGATGATGATGATGTTTACAATTTTAAAAGTCACGGCCTCATGGGTGATGATGAGGATGGTGAGGGTATCCAGTTTGATGATGATGAAGACGATACTACAGATAACGACAGCGTGATGGATAGAAGACAGCCTAATAAAGGAGAAGATGAAAGTGACGATGTTGATGAAATAGAAAGAATAGAGAAAAAATAAACTCACCTTGTCTCAACCCGACTCAACCTCTATCGAATCCTTATATTTTTGGAAAGAGCATAATATTAAGAAACTAATTTTTCACTTTATTGGCATTTTACCTCTTCGTTTCTTTTCTTTTCTTTTTCCTTTAATTATAAAATAGTAATACGCATTATGATTCATTTTTTATTCTTCTTTATGCAATGCAATATAATAAAAACATGAATTAGCATTTTTAATATTATACAATCTTCCTATAGCTCCCCATTAGTCATTGACAAGCACTAACGCATTCACTATATACATAATATATATGTATACACATTTTTATACCTACTATGTATGTAAGTTTAAACCGTCGCAAAGAAACCAAAATGGAATTCTTGTATAAATGATATATATCAGTGGCAACTACACCTCTATATATATATAATCCCAACTATACATCTCTCTTCTCATAGAATATCACTAAACCACGACAAAATTTTACAATACAAAACGCCAAACAGGCAAAATTTAAACGCGATTTATTTTTCTACGCAACGGGAAAAAAACAGAAACGCACACACCAGAGAAGAAAAAATTATTCAGGTTTATTGTTTTTTTTAGTTAAAGCACACTTCATAGTATTTTTTGATTAGTATTTAGATTACATTAGCAATTTTAACCTGGTAGCTCTATTTAATTATATTTAATACATACTTGGGTCAGAACTGATATTCTTTCAAATACCTTATAGATTGGAACATCACCAATCAGAGTGTTATAACTGGTTCTGTTTAGTTAAAATAGACAAAAATACCATTCAAAAATTAACATCAACACTACATTTAACTATGGCATCACCAACAAAGGCGGTTATAAGGTCACCCTTAAAAGAAACAGATGCTAACTTAAAACAGCAAGTGGGTTTAACTGGCCAATTGTATGGTGTAGGAAACAGCAATATGCAGCTTACAAAGAAACGTACATTTGAAAAGCTCGAGCAAAAAGAACGTTTTCAACCACAAGCACAAGACCAACAACAGTTAAAGAAAAGGCCAAGATTTGAAAGGGGTAGATCTATTGAAGGTGCAGTCTTGGTAAGTAAAACTACAGCACTCCAGAAAATAGAACCTAAAGTTACACCAAAGGAACTGTTAGAATGGCAAACCAACTGGAGGAAAATTATGAAACGTGATTCAAAGATATATTTCGATATCACTGATGAAATAGACGTAAAAAAACATGCTAAGAGGAATTTGGATAAAAGAGAAGAACTACTGAAACGTGGGTTTTCATCATTAGGTGCACAAACCACTTTATTTTTCGATAATAGTGTCACTATAGTAATAACAAGAAGATCAACAGATAATATACATTTACTTAATGACAATGATATATTAAGGAGAGCCAAGAAAAACTATATGAAAGTTTGGGGTTATGAAAAGGCAATTAGATTTTTAACAAACTTAGACGTTGATTTTAACGAGATCATGAAAAATAAATCAAATAATTTTGCGACACCAACTTTATCAAACCTGTTACAAAATGAAAAGATATATGGTCCAGCAGATAGAGATCCAAGAACAAAAAGAGACGATACACATTATTTTAAATATCCCCACATATACATGTATGATCTCTGGCAAATATGGTCACCAATAATTATTTTAGAATGGAAACCTCAAGAAATCGCAAATAAAAATAATCTACCTTATCCAACTTTAAAGATAGGAACATTTGGTAGATGCCCTTTCATTGGAGATAGAAGTTGTGAGGAAAGCTCATACAGAAGAGTTATGAAAAGGTATAGCCGGGATAAGGCTAATAAAAAATATGCAATTAAACTACGTCAATTGTATCAGTGCCAGGCACAACCTTACTATATCACTGAGGATGAATTAATTATTATTCCACATTCATGTAGTGATTCCAAGGAAGTGTATGAAGGATGGCAAGAAGCAAAAAAGAGCATAACTAACCAAGAAGTCCCTAAGACAGAAACACCAAAATTTAATTCAAAAAACGTTCGCACAACAACTAATAGTAACTCAGCTACATCATTAACTACAGCAAAGAGATCAGCACCAGAGTCGATCGATAATGGTGTTTCAAATACAGGCGATGGCGCCATTGCTACTGCATTACCTACTATTAATGATTGCACATCAAATATTTCAAACACCAATTGCACAACTAATAATAACAATAACAACAATAACGTTAATCCATTGGCTAAATTTGCAGTTTATAAGGAGCCTCATACACCCCAATTAAAACGTCCGACCTTGGTTTCATTTACTAGACAAGAAACAGAAGAATTTTTCCCTGATGATCTTTGCAATTCGAGAAGGGTAGCAAGAGTACCATTTGAAATTAAAGCTAGTGGTGTACATCAATCTAATGATGTTGCAACATCGTTTGGTAATGGTTTAGGTCCAACAAGGGCTAGTGTCACGAGTAAAAATATTAAAACATTGAATAAATTGGTTGTGGACAGGAAATTAGGTACGTCGAATATAAAAAGGTCTGCTATCGCAATGTCTAGTTACCATGCCGATGAGCAAGACGATATTAACAGAATGAGCGCAGTTACTATTAATAGAAAAGAAGATTCCAATTCGCAAACTGGCTTTTCAATTGGTTCGGTGAAGAAAGCAGATACTATCTCACAAAATAATGCAAATGATACTCAAAACCATGATAATAACAAGGAAAATGCTTTAGAAACCATAAATACCACAGCAAAGGTAGCTGTAAAAGAAACTTCAAAACAGATAGAGCCACCGACAGCCAAGAAACCGGTAGTTAAGAATTCTGGGTATTGTGAAAATTGCAGAGTTAAATATGATAGCTTAGATCAGCATATCCTTTCTGAAAAACACGCATCCTTTGCTGACAACGATCTAAACTTTGAAGCAATTGATTCTTTAATCGAAAAATTGAATTTTGAATTTTAATCAAAAAAGAAACAAAACAAATAATTAGTAATATATAATATTTATTTCAAATCTATAATGAAACCCTTGCATTCCCATCAACTAATTTAATAATATTAAAATTAAAAAAATAAATTTTACACTGACATAAAAAAATAACTACAAGAATTATTAATTTCTTGCCTGGAGGGGAGTTTGTAAAGAATATATCTCACATTCGGCGATTGCGCTCCAAAGCGAATAGAATGCAGATATTGTCGAGCCCCCATTTAAATTCCAGCGTTGTTAGGACTTTCATTAAAATCATGTCAGGATTTTCCAACCCTATTGGGTAGAAATTTTCGGTTATTCCGGAAAGCAATTATCGCTAATTTCAAGGGCAGATTCAAATCAAAAAACTTTCGCGGCCCAAATTTGCAAGTTAAGATCTCTAACATATGGAAGGAAAATGAAAAGTCTAAGAAGAATTCTGTGGTTTGAGATCCGGAATTCCAAAAAGTTTGATAATTTTAAGTTATGCGCTTGTATGTTAGCTTGAAAATGTTATAGATCTGGTTTCTACAAATACATAACTAAAGTTTAGATATCGATTCTTGTCCCCCACTTTTTAGTTTACCTTAATAACTCCGATTCTCGACCAACTATTTCGAAAAATGAAAAATATAGCGCATCTATGACTACGGTATTCATTTGAAACAAATAAATCACCAGATGTAGGTTACTCACCATTATGTAATAATATTATTAATATAGAGTTTTACGAAATTTTCTACTTAGAAGTAGGTAAGTAGGTTACTGCTGCTACGGTTATGAAAAGTTCTGTTTATGAAATAAAAATCTTTATAGGTTTACAGCAGGAATTCAAAACCCGGTGGTTTAGTAATTAACAAAAGAATGTCAGGTTAACTTATATATTTAATTAATTCATAAATTTCCCTTTTTGAGGTTCAAGTAAAGAAGGAACTAAGACATTCCTAATACTTTGGTTATTTTACCATTGGAAAGTGTTTCAAGTGCTTGAGTATTTCCATTCTTAAAAAACGAATATTAACAATAACTGGTATTGCTGAACAATAGGGAAGGGGAAATGATGTTGTTTTTACTCGATATAGAAATTCTCATTTAAAGTTCCCCGTCCCTTTGCGTATGTGAGATTCAACGTGAGATACTCTAAAGAATGTCTAATGTAAAATGGTTCTTATAGAGCATCACCTGTTCCCACACTTAAGACATCGCGAAAACCCGAAGGAAATTTCTTTTTATTGAAAAGTTCTACCAGATAATACTATTGGTTAGTGTTTGGGTGTTCGCCCATGGGAATACTGTTCCTACTATTGTAAAACAAAACAAAGTTTCCTAAAAAGTATTCAGTAGGCATGCCTACTGAATACTCACAACCAGCTGTGATATTCAGATAAACTGTTGATAATTGGTGATTTAATATCCATTTTTCCGGGTGCTGTTGTGTGCAGAGTGTACTGAACTGAAAAGAAATAAAAAGAATTGTGTTAATACACAAACATTTTAAAGACCTCTCCGTGGATAATGGAAACTAGATTGTGACTTTTCGAAGAGCGATTAATTTAGTTGTAGTTCTACGACGTATGATAGTGTGAGTCAAATTTTAATTTCAAAAAGAACTCCAATTTCAGACTACCAATTACAATTGAAGAAAAAACTGAAAGCCCATGACGGAATCGTCGTTGTCATCACAATCATTATCGTTGTCTTTGTTGTTATCTGTAACAGAAATTGTTGATTCAATTGAGTTGGTTCAAGAAATGCCAAATTGATTTGTCGAATCGTAATTAAAATTAATTCAAATGGCTTAGATATTCTAAAAGATAATTAATTAAAAGTAGATAATGTAGTTATATATGGGTGATTAAATAAATATGTAATTCTTAATCATGATGTAGAGATTCGTCTTGAAGTTGTCCCGAATCTATTTACAGTCTATGTATAATAGTATAGTTTCAAATACGTTTGGGAAATGAAGGATGTTACAGGTTTTGGGCTAGTGTTGAAGTCAATGCCATAGAAGTCACCTCTTGACTGAAATACTGCTCTTGTCGCAGTTCGTAAACTCAGTTTCATTACCTAATTTATTAGTATCACGAGGAATTGTTGAATCACCGTTAAATTCTAATGATGCATTATAATTTTTGAATGTATATGGGTTAGGTAGCGTATTTGGAGAATGATAGTATCCACTGTAACCCGTACATAATAGCAATTGTCTTGTGGTTGGTTGATTCGTCGTTATCTCACCATTGGGTAGCAAGTAAACACCAGATGTTAGTTTAAAATGCGCTTTATAGTGTCTTAACATGTTTGACCTAGCATTAAACGTCTTTAGACAACTGGTTAATGGGCAGATAAATGGCTTGTTACCTGTATGTATGTTCATGTGTGTACTTAGAGAGGATGGTCTCTTGAAACGTTTACCACATACTTTACAGCCATACTTGTTCTTCTGTGAATAACCATAGCTGATAACTAATGAAGAGGATGAATACGGTGAATTAGTATCAGGCATTGATGTTGGAGTATCTTGTTGAAGATTGTATGATTTCTCAGATGATGAAGTATCAACAGTAGTATGAGGAAATGGCTCATCCTTTTCTGAATCTTGAGATTCAACCTCTAAAGAATCTAAAAAGCGGTCAGAATCCTCATCTGAGTTTATTGGTTCGTGTTTTAGAGTAGTCATTGGAGCCATGCTCAATTTTGGTTCTTTAGTCTTAAAAAGTAGATCGAAGAATTCGTTTGAACCGTTTAATATAGTGGCTTCTTCAGAGAGTTTTCTCTTTGCATCATCAAAAGTGTCAAACTTTGATACATGTGTTGGAGTAATAGCAGGCTCTTCATTAAAGCATTTCATTATGTTTGAAAAGAATGGAGTCGTTATATCCTTTTCAACTTTAGCGACATTATTGTCATATGTATTAGAGAAAACATTTAAAGTTTCTTCATTTGAATAATTGATGTAATTGAAGTTATGGAAATCTGGTTCTGAACGATAAGTGTTATTATTCGACACGTCGAAATTTCCATTTTTCAATAATTCAGATGTACATTTTAAACTATTTAAATTATAAGAAATACAGTGGTTCTTATTTTCATAAGAATCTAATGGAACACTATATACTTGTTCGTTTGTAGTAGGACTCATTTTGATAATTTTGGAAGGGTGTGAAGTGACAATTTTAGATGAATTAATTAATAAATTTTTTTATTTGATTATATTAAAAAAAAAATTAAGTCAATTGGTAATTATATTTATCTGATAATATAATTTGCAAAGAAAAAAAAAATTAATAAACTCTGTTAAAAGCAAAAGAAAAAGGAACATTTTGATCAGAAGGAAAAAGAATGGGCTATTATATATATAAAAAGTTTTCCCATATTAGTGGTAAAAGAAACGAAGTAAATTGATTGAATGGAACGTTCATCATGTTTTTCGCTATGAAGAATTTCCAATAATGTGGAAAATGATGTGGTTGTAGTTCTTCCACGAAAATAACTTTGTAAATGATCATCAAAATAAATTAGTTGTTGTTTGAAGGAACGCCTTGAAGGTTAATACCTCTTTTGGAGATTGTTGTGGGATAGGCCAGTAAAATAAAAGTAGTATTGTCAAATACTAATCTGTTGTTATTCAAGGGGAAAATAATTAATGGAAGAATTCTTTTACGTGCATGGAAGCTCGAACGTGATATGAAAGCCTTTGTATATTCGTGCATAACTAATTAATGGAATACTTCTTCTACCTATGAAGGGGAGCATATTAGGAATTGTACATTTGATAATAAAGTAGCATGGAAAATAAGTCCCTCATGGGTTTCTAACCAACAGAGCCTAATGAAATAATCGAAATATATTATTGCCATGTTTCTAGACTACAGAATGGCATATGTTGAAAGAACGGGTGAAACACACATACTAAACGTGTACAATCTATGAACCTTGACGCACCACTGCAAATGAATCTTAACGACTTTTCTTAGGTGGGGTTCCTGTATGCTTACTGTTTGCGTGTTAGATAACTGGCAAACCCAATAAAAGGAGGGTTCGGAGTAATTGTTATTAATGCCTGATAAAACCGACAATAATCGAAGCCCATTTCACTACTCCTGCGCTTAATGAAAATGCCATATTTTTATTATCTCGTCACTAGCATAACCCTTTCACCCGCTGAATAATATGCAGTAGGAAAATCAAAGTATTCATCTCTAATAATACTAAAATGGATATTTTAAATTCAACTGCTGTTCTTAGTAGTACTAGCAAGAGCCAAATCAAGGAATCTTCCATGCCTGTTTAAAAGCTTCGAAAACTGAGTAAAAGCTGTTTCTATTACATATGTCATAGAATCTGGTTGTTGTTTTATCCGGACTTGGCGTGCCTCGCTTATCTCAGCATCATCTTGTGCGGGTGTTATTTTTGCGAAAAATATGCGAACGTAATACAAACTCCAACTAAAAATCTATAGTATAAGCTTACCATAATGGAACCACAAATTAAACTTTTCCCTTCCGTCCTTGTCTCGTTTAAACAGAGGCGCTGATGTAATACAACTTTACTTCAGAATGTTCTCAATAAAGCACAGAGAAACTTGCGTAATGTTACTAATCAAAAAGCCTTCTTCCGAATAATTATAACGGTTGAGATCTTGAAATTCATATTGTTTAGATGAAATAACCTCTTTCTGGAACCATAACCGACTATCCGATACTTCCACAAAATAAAAACGCACTGATGGGTCTAAGTACAACTATACCAAAGTACCAAGCTTGATCAACCTTGAAGCGATAAGTTACTTCCACCATACAAATAAGTACGATAAATTTTATCGATAATGCAAAGCAATTGGAGTGGAGAGCATGCAATGTTTCAAAGTGTGAAGAGAGCCGATAATAATCATTCCTTTCGGACCGTTATAATTAAAATATTGAATTATTCATCAATTGGGAACCTTGACCGATATATGTCTCAAAGCCGGTCCACAATTTAAACGGGGAACTATTGTATTGCTAAGGAGTAATAAAAACTAAGCAATAAAGATTTGCAGTTATCTCAGCATTACTTCATTAAAATTTTATTAGCCAATGACTATTTACCGGTCATATCAGCAGTGGTTCAATTTCTGTCCGTGGCTTTGTGTAGAATAAAAATATAAAACTATTATAATGTCGTTTAAAGGAAAATAAAATATTGAAAAGTGGATAACTAGGTTGTTCTACTGGGGTTGTGTGGTAGGCAGGTTCAACCGTTTGTAAGTTTACCGATAAAACAACAAAAATATTGGTGGGAGCATTCTCTTGAACAAATAACAAAAACAAAAAAAGAAATTTAACAACAATGAGATCATAAAACCGCGTGTATGTTTCACGCAAGGTGAATGCTTACTAAAGCGGTCGGTTGGTAAAAGAGAATGAACTTTTATCGGTATACCGAATAACATAAGTGTGGATGCGAGAATGAAAAAAGTCAAAAAAAATTTCAAAAAAGCAAAAAAAAAAACAAACAATTCTGAAATTCGAGATTTAGGGTAAGAACAGTTTCGAAAGTTTGAGGTGCTTTTTTTAGAAAACCTATTTCCCAAAAATAATCTCATATCTTGCACTCCAGATGAGAGAAGACACGGCGATGACCATAGTCAATAAGAGTTCACGTGAAATGATAATTCAATAGTAATTTAACTAGTTTATATTAACATCTGATATAGTAGACATTCATAAATATCTGACTGATTTGAAACAAGCCTTGTCAGACATAATCAAGGTTATGTGAAGCCCACTGATATCTAATTATCTTAACCGTTCTGTATTCCCCTAACTATAACAGTATCATTACAATGGCTGAGCGGCTTGATCCAAAACATTAGAGAATTATTAGATCTATTGCCATCCTAAGATATGTAAAGCGATGACAATTGCCACTATTATATTTTGCTGTTTGGATTATAGTATAGTATTCTTTTTGGACTATCTTGAAAAATAAAAAATTATTATCTTTAAAACAATGCCTGATTACAGGCAAGCTCATTGGAACTGATGACTAGTCACGTGGAATCAAAATCTCTTATTCAGGTATGTACCTTATATCTAAACTAGATCTATCAGATTTGTGGTTAACTTTAACGCATCTTTGTGTTGGTGGATGGGTATATGTATTGTTAATGGTTGACTGTATAATTAATATAATATATTGAATATTATATGTTTTAAAGTATTGACCTTTAAAACTTCTAATTCAAATCGTCTTTCTATGTAATTGAATCTTAATGGAAAGACCTGGTGCTTTTTTATTTGGGTCTCTTCCCTCTATATATATATATATATATGTTTCAAGATAAGAGGTTGCTTTTATGTATATATAATAAATATGTAATAAAATTACACATATATTTACATGTTGGAGGTTTAACGGATTGGTATAGCCATTCCTCTACCTTATTAGCGTTAAAATGTGTATTATTAAGCAATATTGTCTATTAAATGCGGTGGTGATTCTTGACTTAAATTCTGTGCAGAGGTCTGTATTCTCCCTTCTACAACCAGCTCCGGAAACTGTGGTCTTATCGGGTTCTTTGAAAAATTTTCCTCTTTTTTTTTTCCTTTCATGAGATTTTACAAATACTCCGAAAAAATGAACACCTTTTACCGGACGAAAAGGCACACACACGATAAAAATTTGCGAAGAAAAGCGATCTTGTTGTAAATAAAAAAAATTACATTACTATTTTTAACGCATTTTTACATCATGCAGTAAAACGACTGTATAGGACAATAAATGGGTACTTTTAAATGGAGTTTGAATTCCACACGTTTTTAATCTGATTGTAATTAATACATCATCAGAATGTAATTGCTAACAACTCCAGTAACAAGATAATTGTGTTATCTACGAAATATGTCGAAAGATCGATAAACAATACCATTGATATCATAGATTTCAATAAGAATACAATATTGATTACAAACATTATATATAAATTTCTTAAGACCGAAATATGCTGTGCCTTCAGGGTCCGAAGGCTAAAACTTAATTTCCCTAATATAATCAATCTAGAGGCTATCTTAGAACAATTAATGATGTATATTCAGGTAATTCTTACATAGTTACGTATAGCAGATATAATTTTGGAGGTAAGAATTTTTCTCTGATGTAATCTTCTTCTCATGTGGCAGAAAACACCTTTGCTGGCACATTTTGTAATGTGAGGGGAAGTGTCTAAATATGGTTCACTTTATATCAATATGGTTTGGCCGCAATATCCGAAACATAATGTGAACGCCACACCATCACAGTTTATTTACATGTGGGGCATTCAGTACTAGAAGTTTGTTAATCTAATCTTTCTAGGTACCAGGTTAGAATAAATTCTTATTTCTGGGTTTTTAATGTCTCCACATACACCCACATGTGTGCTTACGTGTACACGATTATATTAGTAATAATCATAATTAAAAACTTTTTCATGTATTTTTTTTCTTGTGTGACATTACTGTTAGTAAATGTGTAATCTTTTCATAGGTCTTGGCCAGTCCCTAGTATTCTAAAATTAATAGATTTTGAATTACTATACCCGGATGAAGGTGCAAATATATTTTTTATTTCCGTGTTAAATTCCGTGCAATAGTTGTTCTACAAAGATTTTTTAATTTCTGGATCTTTGAATATTTCCTCCTTTGGAATTCTGAAACCATAAACATAATCACCTCCTCTCTTGCCTAATATGCTATTGTTTCTTGTTCGTATTATTTGTCATCAAAGATTTCGATCTTTTTACAGGTCACTAGTTATCATAGGTGCACTTGCCTTTATTCAAGGAAATTCTCCAATAATTATGATTTTATGAAAATATCGGTTTTAGTATCTAGGTTGTATAATTTAACGTATGAACAAGTCTAGCCTTACGTAAATACTGTACCTGTAAGCCTGCCAAGCAAACTCAAGCGATACAATTTTTTTCCTTCATTAAGCCTTTTTTTTTAAAAAAAGCAATGTACAATCCGATAATTGAAATTTCCGAAAGGAAACGTATCGCCTCCATTGCCATGAGCTCAATTTTCTTCAAACAAACATTCTCCGACGAAATACTTACAGGCATATTATCGGTAAACATATATTTAGTACGTGAGATCTACTTAACGCATTTCTTTACTTAGTTCTCGACGATTTTAGGAATTATCAGGTGTGAGGAAACCACTCACAAGGTAGACTCCGATATAATTCCAGAAATAGCCATTTTTTATTTGTAGGTATTCTAAAGAATTTAAACTCATTCTAACTTCGTTGACGTAGGCCTAATTATTGTTTTTGACCCCACTTTCTATTACTCTTATTAGTAATGCTTACAATATTAAAGAATGTAAAGAATTATGTAGAATTGCAAGCCATCGAATCTGGACTACCTTTTCCGAATATCGGGTTTCAATGATAAGTGTGTATTTTTTAAAGTATATCTATCACACTGAAAATATATGTGAGGCCATAGAAGGTATTTTTACTAAGTAAGGCCGGTAGAGAAACATATCTTGGCGATATTGTTATTATTTACTTAATTGGAGATTTTAAAACTAGATTGAAGGTTTTTTCCTAAAAATGATTATGTAATTCAATAAAATCTTTTATAATCATTTCATACAATGAACTTTCTTGGCATTACAACCTTTTGTTTACGTTTGTTTTTAGTAGGCATTTTTGTGAAGGCAATGAAAATGAGGTAATATTTTTTTCAATAAAAAAGTGACCTTAACATAATATTAAGGTGGTGGTTATTTTACTTTAAATATTATTTACCCTAAAAAGAAATTAAATAATTTAAAAATTATTATATTTGACTTTTTTTAAATATTTAATATCTTTTGTATTTTTTGTGAATTTTAAGCTGATTAAAAATCTAAAAACCCAAAGAAATTAATAAACAAATATCAAAAAGTTTGTTTGGATTGTTAAATTCGTGATTGGATATTATACTCAGGAGTTTTTATATTAATAAGTTGCACCGACATTATATATAACCTTGATATAATTATCTATTTCTTTCTTTCTATATAATTTAAATATGTATTCTACATATGGATATTAAGATAGTCTCTTGTATATCCTAATGCCTCATCACTTTATTTTATTTTCTTATCTCATACGATTCCTGCAATAAGAGCCGTATTATTATATATTGTTAGGGTAATATCTCAACATAGATTTCATCTATATAACTTTATAATAGAATATTAAAAGGTATTCCGGTCATGGTAAAATAAGGTCTTTCAGAATTTTAAGGAGGGTAATAACAAGTAAGAGACAAGATGTGAAAATATAGTTGAATATTAGCCAAAACAATTAATCTTAAATATATTTTAAAGTATAAAATGCATTTTCAGATAAAATTATTCTTATTTTATTGAACAAGTGTTATTGAATCATAAATATTCAACTACTGCTTTACATTCAAGTTCCCCCCCCTCTATTGATGTGCTTTAGTAAAATCAATTATTAAATACTCTCTTTTATTGTTGAAAAAGATTTCATACAATAAAAAATGAAATCATTAAATATAGTACGACAAAAAATTTGTTGGACAATCAAAATAGAGTATATATAATAAAAACAGTCTTTAGCTAATGTTAAATTCAGTTTTTTATATTTGAGCAATTAAAATGACTAATAAAAAGTAAAATAATATGATAACCCCAAAAAATTGTAAGTAATAAAAAAACATACTTAAAATAATGATTTAATTCTCATATCAAGTTAATAATATATTTATATTATAAAAAATTAATCATAAGCTAAATAATGAGATAATTGTACCTAGTACTTTTATCTTCGTAATTTTTTTAATTGAGTACATCTATTAAAAACTAGTTATTAAAAGTCATAAGACCAAAAGAAGTAAACAATAAAAATACTCTTTAACAACAAACTCTATTTTTTGAAGTCCTCTGTTGCCCTGAAATATCATTTTTATTAACAAATTTCTTTTCTATGGAGTACCTGATATTTTTCAAAAAAAAGCAAAATGCTTTAATATTCGGCCGAGGTAAGATATTAGATTTGAAATTAAATCCAGCACTAACAAGAAAAAGAAACGCTATATGATTTTTCACTTATCCCCCTCATAGAGGAGCAGAGTTGTATTGCTTGGTAAGTAAGCTTATTTACTATTAACTGAGAAGAAATAAATATTTCGATATCTGTGATTATAGCAAATTAATTTAATACTCATAACAGATATAGACCAGTTGCATAGATCTATAAGCACTTCTGAATACTAAACATATCACTAGGACCAAAAACCAGAAGCCAAAGAAGATTCCTCAGAAGAAAAAAATAAAGCAAAATAAATATGGACATTTGTAAATGTTGTAATTTACCATGTCCTCGAGGTTCGATGCCAAATTCTCATTCTAGTTCTTATGTGGATATGAATTCTTTAAATGGGGAATTTGATTCCTTTTGGGAGAAGACACACAAACCAAGATTAATAATTTTAGTTAGACATGGTGAAAGTCAATCCAACAAAGACAAAACTATCAATGAGTATGTTCCCAATCAGTTAATCGAATTAACTGAAAAGGGTTGGGATCAGGCCCATTTTGCAGGTACACAACTATTAAGTATACTGAATGTGGATGATAAAAGTATTGTACAAAAATTAAGTGAAAAATACAAAATCCCAGAACATGATTCCGGAAAGGTACCATTAGTGAATTACAAGTCATTAAATAAAAATATGGATAAAAATATTGTGTTTTATACATCTCCGTACAAGAGAACCAGACAAACTTTAAAAGGTATATTAAACGTTATTGATGAATATAATGAACATAATTGTGATGTTAAAACATGTGAAGATTCATCGTATAACTGTTCAGGAAGGCGGAAGTATGCCGTTTGGCCACAATCTCCAGAGCAACCGAGTGGAGAATACGAAAATGACAGTACTACGTATTGTATTAAGAAGAAAATTCCAAATAAAACGTATTTGAAATATAGAGTGAAAGATGAACCACGTTTAAGAGAGCAAGATTTTGGTAATTATCAGGAAGTTAGCAGTATGCAAGACGTTCTAAAGAAACGTGCAACATATGGCCATTTCTTCTTCCGTTTCCCACAAGGTGAAAGTGCTGCGGATGTTTATGATAGAGTTGCTAGTTTCCAAGAAACGATGTTTAGACATTTTCAGGAGAAGGGATCGAATAGACCCAGAGATATCGTTGTGTTGGTAACACATGGAATATATTGTAGAGTATTCTTAATGAAATGGTTTAGATGGACATACGAAGAATTCGAGTCTTATACAAACGTTCCAAATGGTTCTCTGATAGTAATGGAATTCGATGAATCAGTGGACAGATATATTTTAAGAAGTGCTTTACCCAAATGGGACCATTTGGAGGAATAGAAAGAAAATAAAAGAAAAGTAAACAAATTAAAAGTAAATCATAATAAAAAGAATTTCCCTGGTTAAAAATGTCATAGATTTACAGTTGCCTTTCGTTCGCATGATACCATCAGATATAAATTAATTAAGTTTATAATTTTTTCATTTCATATAAAAGGATAATAATTGAGTATTTTTATGGTAAAAGATCAAACATCGGTTTCTAGTAGTTACCAATATCCCAAGACTATTATTCTTTAGAGGAGTTCCACCGATGTAGTTTAGTTTAGCTTGCTTCTCAGATGAATAACAAGCTAAAAACTTAAAGAATTACCCTGTCAAAATAAATATGACCTTTTCTCAGCTTCCAAACTTCTTGTCTTTAAAAAAAACCCACCAACTACATAATGAACACAGCTTCTTGTAATGATTTTGCCTGAAAAAGGTTTCCGTGGTGCTGAACAATGAGAAAACAACAAAAGAGACAAAGCTGCGACAAACCATGCCACACTAGACAGTTCAATGGAACCTGTCCGCCTAACTTTTCACCGTGCGTTGCTCTGTTTGTGCTAGAAAAATTATTAAAATTCAATGAAATTTTGTAACTGGTTCCTTCGAGTTTTGCCAAAGATCCATACTAGATGCTTAATGGGTTTTATAAAGGGAATATTGCGTTACTAGGACAGTAGTGTTCCATGTGGTGGTTGTATTTACCAGTTGATGACTTGGTGTCCCACTAATGCGAAATTCTTAGGCTCGTGGAAATAATTACCTCAATAGGCTGGGATGCAAAACATGTTTAAAATACTTGATTAACTGATATTCTTATATAAAAAACAAATTAATTCCAAAAATTGTTGTTCTCTCTTTCTTCTTTAACACCACTCTTCTTTTGGCCATTTTTAGTTATATTTTTCTCTTGGTTCATAACAAACCGTATATCTCAAATATATTAAGACATAACAAATACAAATACAAAAATGGCTAGAACTTTCTTCATTGGTGGTAACTTCAAATTAAACGGTAACAAGAAATCTATTTCTGAAATCGTTGAAAGATTAAACACTGCTTCTCTTCCAGAAAACGTCGAAGTTGTTATCTGTCCACCAGCTATCTACTTAGAACATGCTGCTTCTTTGAACACCAAGAAACAAGTCTCTGTCGGTGCCCAAAACGTCTACTTAAAGGCTTCTGGTGCTTTCACCGGTGAAAACTCTGTTGACATGGTCAAGGATGTCGGTGCTAAATGGACTATCTTAGGTCACTCTGAAAGAAGAGCTTACTTCCACGAAACTGATGAATTCATTGCTGACAAAACCAAGTTCGCTTTAGACAACGGTGTTGGTGTCATCTTATGTATCGGTGAAACCTTAGAAGAAAAGAAGGCTGGTATCACTTTAGAAGTTGTTGAAAAACAATTAACTGCTGCTATTGCTAAGATCGATGACTGGACTAACGTCGTCATTGCTTACGAACCAATCTGGGCTATTGGTACCGGTTTAGCTGCTACTGCTGAAGATGCTCAAGAAATTCATGCTTCTATCAGAAAGTTCTTAACTTCTAAGACTAGTGCTAAGATTGGTGAAGAAACCAGAATCTTATACGGTGGTTCCGCTAACGGTGCTAACGCTTCTTCTTTCAAGGACAAGGCCGATGTCGATGGTTTCTTAGTCGGTGGTGCTTCCTTAAAGCCAGAATTTGTTGACATTATCAACTCCAGAAACTAAAAAGTATTACAAAATTAAAAATTTGATGATTATATAACTCATTTATTATTTTATTTATGTATTCCTTTTTATAAACTTATACGCAACTCGTAATGAAAACAATATTAGCAAATTTCTATCTTTTTCTTACAGACGTTTAATCAATTAATTGATTACTTGCTTTCTATAGCTTCTAGCTACAAGATAGCGTTCTGTCTTTAATAGAACGTGTATATTTTTATGAAAGCTGGTTTACAAAACATAATTACGTATATGCCATTAGACAAGGATACCAAAATATTGAGCTCTTGGAACCACTGTATTCTTTAATTCTTCCCACTGGACAATAAATATATCAACTAACCAATATAGAATTTTTCCAGTCAAACTCAATGTATTTATTCTTGCCAGGGACTCAACATAAACAATATTTGAAGAAGTGAATAACAATAATAGATCCAAAAATTTAAGCCATATGGTTATAATACAACAAGTACCTGGTCCATTTAGTAGTACCAAATGTGGTTTATTAAGCATCAATACTTTTATTTCAATAATATATTTTAGTGAGGTCCATAATGTCTTCGATATACTTTTTATACTTGAAATCAGACCAGCTTTAACTTCTCTAGCTTTCGTAAAGCAGTAATAATTAATGGTACAATCATTTGGTAGTATCTTTTCAATCTTATTACGTGATTCCAGATCAGAGTAGCCAATGTAGAGCACATTACCCTTCCTCAGCAACGTCTTTTGGTAATTTTGCAAGATTCTAATCATTTCTCCTGTGTGACCACCAGAGCCTAAGAAGACAAATAAATGTAATGGTGTTTTTGGTTGTGCATTAATTTTTAATTTTAATTGACTGGTAGAGTAATCTTGACGTCTGTAGAATGGTAGGATGGTAATAAAACGAACTATGTAAGTTGTTATGATCAATAAAATAATTGCAGTAATAAATGCCCAATCCATAGTTGTCTTTTATTAATTAAGAGTTTCAGTTTTTTAAAGAATCTAATATTCAAGTTTAAATATATTTATCTTTTCTTTTGAATTTATTGACTGAAACTTGGTTATTTAGAGTTTAATAGCATCGAAGTCTAGAATGATTACTTTGCTCTGTATCCCTGATTAACCAACAGTTCCAATTCCAGTTGTAATTTTTCAAATTTCAAAATGATATTGAACTCCCAGGGTTCTCTGGTTCATTTTTACTGAATAAAGAGAAGACGCGAAAATATGCGCTATAAATTAAATAAAAAATTAAATCAAAAGTGACACGAAAAACTGAAAAATTTCCTAGGTTTTTGTAAAAGATTCGGTGAGCAAGACATAAGTAGGAGGAAGATCATGAATAGAAACAGGGAATATGACATAACCTAATTACCTTTCACGGCTAATTAATTTACGTGTAGTAGACCATTCTTATATGATCGATTAATCTGATACACCAAATGTGTTTCTTATATTTATTAAGAGGGTTTTAATTTCACTATATATAATAAATGCACTTAGAATTATTTAATTTTCTATTAGTAAATTTATGAGTACAGTATTTAATTTTCATGTTGAAAATTTAGTAAATATTGAAAACTAAGAGAAATCTCATCTAAACGGTCACTATTATATTAGAAACCAATTGACATTTAAGTGAGAAAATAAAAAGCACAATGTTAAGAAATCTACATGGGTCAAGAAAGACACTGTCAACTGATAGAAAGAAAAGGCAGTCAATGTTCTTAGAACCAATGGTATCAGATTTGGAAAATTATGAATCAAAGAATAAATCACTGGATTGCATAGCGGAAAATAATGTGAAAGAAAACATATCCTTACCAGTGTCATCTGCATCATCTCCACATCTATCGAGAGCACAGCAGTTACGGCAGACATCTAGAAGCAAAAATACCTTGAAAAGGAGCAGCATTATTCTAGATGATAACTTAGTGAGAGATTATAATCTAGCTATAAGACATCTTGATGTTAATAACAATAACTCTGCGAATACTGTCCATAACCCAGATAGTTACCGTAGCCCACAAAGGAATAAAATTCAACAAAGAATAATTCCTAATAGCAGCCCAACAGATACAATAAGGAGTCATTCTGACTCAAGCATTTCATCAAAGGACAGTACAACATCTTCTCTATTTTCAAACGATAATAGCTATACTGTCCGTGATTTATTATACGAAGAGTTAGATAAAATAGAGGAAATAGGAGAAAATAAAGTTCATAATACGGGTACTGTCTTACCAAAAAAAACACAGGGCACAAAGGCCTTATTTATCATCAAGGATAGTGTGTATGACAAAGGAACTTGGATGGAGCCAAGTGCCAACGATGAATTTGATATTCTTGGCCTAGAAACTAATAATAATAATATTCAAACCAATTTTAATACTTCTAGAACAACTTTAGATTTTGATTAATATCACGCATTGAATACCAGCATTACATAATACCACAGAAAGAGTAATACTTAAATGAATACCGAATAATGACCTATGTACGCAAAATTAGATAGTTTACAGAAGTAAAATGTAAATTAACCTAAAGCGACACAAATAATACCTTAATAAAACCCGCTGTGGATAAACCTTACTGCAGAGGAAAATATCAATAAATAATACATAATAATACATAATAAAATTCAGAATCCATTTAAAACCACTCTGTATTTAATGTACTTGGTATCGGTAGTGTTGAGATAAAAACATTTTTCAACCTTATTATCGTTGTCTTTTCGTTTCTTTTTCCGGAGTTTTTCTAGAAGCATTCTCCCCTAAAGAACTGGAAATGATAGTGGGAAGACACATTCGTCTTCTACAGCCGTTTACTGAGGAATCTTCTAGAAAATGAATAAGATCACCTTTGCACTTATCTTTGAGATCCCATCGGTTTAGTATCGCTTATGAAATATTGAATGAAACTGTTACCTTATTTTTATCTCCTTAGAGCCAAAGAAACCGAATATAACGTGTCACTTAAGAGCAAAAATAAGGTAAGAGTTCAAAACAATAAGAGCACTCTCCCATGTACATATTGAAAAAAGTTTTAGGGGTTCTTTTAGTTATGAATAGTTTTGTTAGTATCCAAAAAACTGTAGACCCAGATATTTTGGTCCAATAACTTTACCATTATTTCCAGAACTTTCTTTTTAAGAACATCACATAGAAAACTGTTTGAGATGCGTAGACACTTGGTCCTACTAAAGGTAAACAAACTCCTATTACAATGATTTTAGGGGGAGAGAAGGGGGTTGATGATTGATGTTAAAAATCCAAACTTTTGTGGAAAACTAAATATATAAAAGGTTGCAATATTATCAGTGTTTTGGCATATTTACTTGGAATGTTTTTAATGCTTTTATATTAAAGCAATAATAATAAAATAAAACATCAATAATCAATCAATAATATACCTGAATACAAAAAAACACATAAATAAAAAATGTCATTTAATACTCCATTTTACGAATTTTTCAAATCAATTAACGACGAAGTGGATACTTTCAATAGAATGCTAGATTCAAGTTATTCAAACTATCAACCAAAACGTGTGAAGACAAGTTCAGCTCCTGCAATTGAAAACAAAGGTACTACTAAGGCATTAACTAAACCCACCACTGCTGAACCTGTATCTCATGCACTAGCTTACCACCCCTTAACTGACCTAGATACTTGGTTCGATAATGATTTTTCGTTGGTTCCTACCAATTTTGGTTCTTGTCAAATCACTGTCCCTGTCGATATCTTGGAAAATGATACTAACTATAGTATCCATGTCACTGTCCCAGGTGTGAAATCTAAGAAAGATATCGATATAGAATACCATCAAAATCAAAATCAAATTATTGTTAGTGGTGAAATTCCAAGCACCATCACCGATGAAAACAAAGATGATGTCAAAGTTAAAGAACGTACCGCTGGTAAGTTCAAGAGAGTTGTAACTTTACCAGAATATCCTGGAATTGATGCTGACAACATCAAAGCTGATTATAGCAGCGGTATCTTGACCTTGACAATTCCAAAGTTAAAGCCAAAGAAGGGAGCTAAAGGTCATGTACAAAAGATTGCTATTACATCTGAAGACTCATTTTCTAATTAGTTGAATACTTTAGGATGTGACATGATTTGACGATATAAAACGAGGTATGTATTCATGAAATACACTACCTTTTAAATACATTACTTTTTAGCCAAATGTCAAGTTAAGTATATAGATTTATATTTTTTTTTAGATATGCAAAATTGAAAATGTTATTTTATGAAAATATTTTTATTTCTTCTCGTTCAATATAATTATCAAATATCTATTTATTTTGTCTCATTCTAGCTTCAGCGGCCCTTGCACGCTGTTCTCTCATTAATCTTTTTCTCTGTTCATCATTTAGTGAATTTAAATTTTGTTCCTGAGGCATAGTCGTGAAATTTCCAAGCTTGTGTGGTCGCCCTCTCTTGCTTTCATATTCTAATCTTTGTCTTTCCTTAACTGCTTCCAATTCTTTCTTAACTAACATTTCGGTTTCTGTTCTTTCAAGTTCTTCATTAGCTTTATTTTGTTTGTCTACATCTTCTCTGGTCATCGGATCACCAATATGCGATTCATTCCAATCAGTATACTCTTCACCCAAATTATGCCTACTAATTTGGAAACTTTGCTTAACTGATTCTAACTTTGCCAAATCCCATGCAGTTTTTCCAAATTGGTTTTTAATACACGGGGAACATTTCAAAGTGGATAATAAAATAATAATCATTTGTTTTAAGCCTTGTTGTGAAGCATAGTGCAACAGCGTTGGGGTTGTTGAATATTTCGATTCTGGCATTAGTGGGCAATCTACACTCAATTTGTTCTTTCGCAGGTAGGCAATAAGTAATGGAGCTCTACCCTTTTTCAAGAGTTGAACTAATTCTTCTGTATGCTTTTCTTCAGGAGTTAATTCTTTTGACACTTCCTTTTCAGGTTCCTTATGAGACTGCTTTACTTTATCATGTGACTTTGGCACTTTAATTACAATTGGTTCAGGCTTTTTAGTCACGTTCATGTATGTTAGTTGACACCATGCCTTTTTCAATTCATTAGCCGTTGGTCTTCCTGTGGTGAATGGGAAGTTTTTAATTCTTGGATCATCTTTCTTAATTAGATTACCTTCTGAGAACATTCTCCTATCTTGCGCACTTCCTGCCCTAATAAATATATTTTTACATTTGGACAAATATGGGGACCATTCCGTTAACAAATCATGAACATCAGTTTTCAAGGCTGCTTCATTATATCTACGTAAAGTAGAACCAGCAGAATTTGCTTTTCCTTTAGAGTTATCCATAGCAGATTGAGAGCCACCTTGCTTTCTTCTTGTAGTATATCTATGGAATGTCTTGTGTTCTAAAAGTAAAACAGCTTGTTCTTGGAATGATTGATCCGGTTTTCTAGCATTTCCAGAGACGTTGATTCTTTGATGTGATACAATGGCCCCTGCAAAATGACCACCACCAACCATAAACAAGGCCGAGATATTTGAGGATTGATCTATATCCTGATTATTCCATTGATTTATCGCATGCATAGGATTCATAATTTCTATTTTGTTAAATAAGACTTTATATATTCCAAATACTTCATCTGGGTTAGTTAACATGCCCGATTTGTAAAAAATTTGCGGAGATTGTGTATTCAAATGGCTTATATGATCAAGTCCATCAACATTCTCAGTATTATTAACTTGAAGCTTCTTAAATTGAGTGTCGAGAAAATTATTATTTTCATCATAAATATTTTTTTCTTTATTGGTTACCCCAGAATTATTATTCTTATCATCATCACTAGAATTTTCATGAATGATGCTGTAATTTTCATCGTCAAAATCAGAATCAGATTCAGAATCAGTGTTTAATTTATCTTTACTACTGTTGTTGTCATTTTTTACTAATGTTTCATATTCTTCGAAAGAGACAGGTGACAGTTCTCTTAAAGATCGTTTAATATTTATAGTATGGTAATCAGATTGGTAATGGTCCCTTTGACTCATTTGATCCTTGAAAGTCAGATTACAAACGTTACAATGTAATCGATTAGATATATACTTCTTCTTCAAAATGTTTACTTCTACTGTCTTAGACGGTTCTTTTTCTTCATTTAATAATGTTAAGTCCTGCTGTTTTGGCTCGACCTCTCTTAGAGTGGCGTCAAAGTGTAGAAGTTTCATGGAATCAAGAATTGGTTCAGCCAAATCATAGATATATAGGTCTTTTTTTTTCAATTTGATTTCTGTCATTTGATTTTTATCCTCCCCTATTATTTGGCAAATTGTATAATGAACAATTATACACTTAATTATTTAGTAGTTTCTCTACTTTTATGTGAGTTTTGTGTGGATGACAATTTCATTTTGGCTTTTTTTCAGTAGACAATGTTCCATGCGAAGTATTTGTTATACTGAAAAATTCCCAAATCTAGTATTTTAAGAAAAAGAATATTATCACAGAAAAATACATACATATATTAGCAAAAGATCATACTTGAAAATCTGATGTTTCGTATTTCTTTAAAGTATACAATGCGATTATTTACAGAAGCTATCTAATGTATATAAAAATTTCAATGCATTTTAACTATTGAGCACCACCAATTCTATGACATTCTTCCAAGAAGAACTTGATCTTTTCAGTGTCCATAAATGGATGAGTACCATGACCAAAATTGACTATATAATTTTTCTTACCTCCGCCGAAACCTTCAATCATATATTTAACTTTCTTGGTGATAACTTCATTTGAACCATAAATAACACCTGGATCTAAGTTACCTTGTAAAGTGACACGGTTATTACTAACATTAACAGCTTCCTTTGGATCCCAGCACCAATCAACAGAAACACCATCAAAACCGATATCACATAATTTATCTAGGGCGTACCATGAGTTCTTAGCAAATACAATGACTGGAATCTTTTCCTTAATACCTAGTTCGGCTAATCTAATTGGAACTTTAGCTGCAATTTGTTTCAAATAAGCTAAAGAGAATTCATCGAAATCCATTGAAGATAATTCTCCACCCCAACTTTCAAAGACTTGTAGGACTTGGGCTCCTGCAACGACTTGTTGACATAAAAATTCAATAGCGACATCGGTAATCTTTTGTAATAGTCTATGAGCTAACTCTGGTTTTTCATTAATAAACTGTTTAGCGAATCTAAATAATCTTGAACCGCCACCTTCAATCATATAGACCAAAAGAGTCCATGGACCACCACAAAACCCAAACAATGGAACTCTACCATCTAGGTTTATTCTTGTCATTGTTAAGGCCTTGAAAGCCCAACCTAAACTTTCTTGGAGGTTGACTTCATGATTTAACACATCCATGACGTCTTCTGTGGTTCTTATTGGATGTGGAAAATGTGGACCTTGCCCTTCTAACATCTCTACATTCATACCCAATGCTTGTGGAATGACCAATATATCACTAAAGATAATAGCAGCATCGATCAAACCGGCATATCTCTCGATAGGTTGAATTGTCAATTCTGAGGCAATTTCTGGGGTTTGACATAGCTCGAAAAAGTTCTTTGTACCTTTTAGTTCCTTGTATTCAGGTAAATAACGTCCTGCTTGACGCATGATCCAACAAGGTGGCCTTTCGACTTTTTCGCCCCTGAGGGTTCTTAAAAGAAGGTCGTTCTTCAATGGTGGAAATTGTGTTGAAGACATTGATGTTCACAGTTGATGGATTGGTTAAAGATTAGTTTTATGAAGCAGAGAAAGGTTTAGAGCGATGAGTAGTAAATGTAAATTGTTCTATAATTATTGAAGTAGTTCTGTTTTTGGTTGATTGTTTGCTTGCAATATTCGTTTGGAAATTGTCGAAGAATGATAATTTGTCGGATTTCCACAGAGTAGAGAGAAGAACGCACCTAGAGTGGCTGCTACCAACAGAAACAAAGAAAAAATACAGAATAGGACGTAATCTGAAAATTAATATGTGAATAAAAAGACGAATGGTGAGAAGAGCGACAAGAGAATAACAATATCCTTACTAACTTTACTAAATGATACATCTATGACTACAAGTAGAACTGTTAACAACTATTGATACAACTATACCCCGTACGCCCTATAAAAAACAACATGATATATCAATACCTGTGAACTATTCATTCCATTTCCCCATGGTAAGAGGACATCAAAATAGGGTTATTAGTACCTAAAAATACATTACAGAGTGGTAAAGGGACACCTTGATACAAACCCAGAAAATTCCTTATATTGAAGCTATGTATATGTATATTTTTATAGGCTATATTTCGTTCAAAATGATTATGATGAATAAGCATATCATTAACAACGAACAAAACATAAAACGTGCATCACGTGAATTATTGCCGTATAACGCACATATTACCAAGAAACTGTGTGAGTTTCCACACAAAAGAAAAAACAAAATGGGGGCAGGGTAATTAATGATTCTGATTCTGATTCTGATGCCAATGACTCATATTCACAAAGTCTGATTTCTTGTGTTTGGGAAGGGAGGGTAACAGCTAGTATTGACAAGTAAAGAACACAGACTCTCTTTATTATATCTTAGTGTCTGATTCAATTTAAAGTACTGAATATAGAATAGCCGACTGTCGTAGAAGAAGCCCTTCAATAAAGGAACATTTTAAAGGATATAAGATTTTTACTGACTGAGTAACCTTTCGGTTTCTCCCCAATAACTGGGAAATTTTTTTGACGAACACAATTTAATTATATACTATTTCCATTAGAAAGGTCTGAGATATTCTGAGTTGATTTAATGTGCTGTACTATACTTGGCGTCTTGATTTGCTTAACCCGACACCGCTGCTTCTTTGTCCCAATCTAGTGCAGTATAATGATTGATCCCACCTTGTTAATACTAATAAAAGTAAACCTGCCAAGAAGACCGTCATGCATTACACTTTATTAACCCAAAGTCTTCTCCTCACATATAGTTGTATGCTCATCGATCGATCGAGAGAGCTACCCACTCTAGTTCTCCCACTACAATGCTGTTTGGTCAGTCACTCAGTCATCGAAACCGCATCCGAGCTGAAAAAATTCTCGGGCGACGCCGGAAACGGTCTCCCTCCCTGGCCAAGCCACTACATGTTGTTATTCGCTGGCTGAGAACAAACTTGAGTAAATGGTTGCACTCCTTGTATCAACCACCACATAATTATAACTGAACCATGACTAACAGACTGTGAAACATACACATCATCAATGATAACACTTATCCACCTACTGACATACTTGGATCTGTATCTAGATCTGTATCTGAATGATATAGAAGGACAAACTACACTCATCTCTAGCCAATTACCACTGACGTTCACCTTAGTCTTCCTTACTTAGTGTGGCCATACTACTTGACTCTAACTGCCTTTCATTCTTCTACAAATAGCAACTTCCATATTAACACACTCTTACATATTACTACTCAGCATACGATTAACTAACAGGCTATCTTTCCCATACTTAGTAGCACTCTACTTACACCCCTCTCCTGTTACCCCGCTCGTAATGTCCACCGTTTCCGCTTTTTCCACTCAGCGCAAACAAAACATCGCAGAAAAGAAAAAAATTAATGAAAAAGTGGAAATTACAATTTTTCACTCGTTAAACAAGAAGGAAGTCCCTAATTCCATTATATCACCTTTTGAATGGATTATTCAATTTTATTAGACCATCCATCTCTGTTAAACTTTGTCAAATATACACACATATACATCTATATATAAGGATACTATATTTACTCATTTTTCATTCTTGATTCATTACCAATAATTATACACCTATTATCTTGTCGTTTTTACTTTTCTTTTCCCTTTCTACATACGTTATCTTGCAAAAAATATTATAGTATACTATATCATTTCATACCAGAACAGATATAGGCTTTATAACTATTTACATACAGGAAAATATTAATTATACGTTACTATTATCATTACTATAGTCAGGTTAAAAAGTTTGACAAACGGTACACATTCCATATACACCTGATAGATAGAAAATCCTCTATCAAAAAACGCATTTAAAGAGGATACAAGTTTTAAAAACAAATCATCACATAGATATAAACATTAATATTCACATTTACACATATTTCTCAGGTAATGTCATCTAATTCAGAATATAATCCAAAGGGTGAAAAATCCCAGGATTATGAACTCAGTGACATGGGCTCGAATAAATTCGATAACATCCCTTTCCCAAGAAATGATTCCATTGAAGAAGAAACAAAACCAACTTTAGCCAACAGATTTGTAGATTCCTTCAGAAGAGCAAAACAATCTAACCCAGAAGAAGCAAATGATTTGGAAGATGGTACACAGTCCATTATATCAGACTCTCCAATGAAAAAATCAATGAAATCCCGTCATGTCATTATGATGGGTCTAGGTACTGGTATCGGTACCGGTCTATTAGTCGCTAATGCTTCAGGTTTGCATAACGCTGGTCCTGCTGCATTGGTTGTAGCATATGGTTTGGTTTCATTCGTCACTTATTTTATGATCCAAGCTGCCGGTGAAATGGCTGTCACGTACCCAACTCTACCTGGTAACTTCAATGCTTATACTTCTATTTTCATCTCAAAACCATTCGGTTTTGCCACTGTTTGGATCTTTTTCATCCAATGGTTGACTGTCCTTCCTCTGGAATTAATCACTGCATCTATGACTATTAAATTCTGGAACAAGAGTATCAGTCCTGCTGTCTTTATCGTCATCTTCTACGTGTTTTTATTATTCATCCATTTCTTCGGTGTCAAAGCATACGGTGAAGCTGAATTCATCTTTAATAGTTGTAAAATTTTGATGATTGCTGGTTTCATTATCTTCTCAATCGTAGTCAACTGTGGTGGTGCTGGTGACAGTGGTTATATTGGTGCCAAATACTGGCATGATCCTGGTGCATTCACCGCCAAGACGGATATCGGTAGACTTAAGGGTATTTGTTACGTTCTAGTCACTGCATACTTCTCGTATGGTGGTACAGAATTATATGTCTTATCGGTTAACGAACAAGAGAACCCAAGAAGATCAACTCCAGCTGCTGCAAAGCAATCTATTTACCGTATCCTGATCATTTACTTATTGACTATCATCCTTATCGGTTTCAACGTTCCAAGTGACAGTAATGAATTGATGGGTGCTGGTGGAAATGCCACTCATGCATCTCCATACGTGTTAGCTGCTTCTATTCATCATGTTAAAATCGTCCCACATATCATCAATGCTGTTATTTTAATCTCAGTTGTATCAGTGGCTAACTCTGCTTTATATGCCGCTCCAAGATTAATGTGTTCTTTGGCTCAACAAGGTTATGCTCCAAAATACTTGAATTATATTGACAGGGAAGGTAGACCATTGAGGGCATTAGTTTTATGTGCCATCTTTGGTGTCATTGGTTTCGCCGCTGCTTCTTCAAAAGAAGAAGAAGTTTTCTCCTGGTTATCTGCTATTGCTGGTTTAAGTGAACTGTTCACGTGGTCTGGTATTATGTTATCCCATGTTCGTTTTAGACAAGCCATGAAATTGCAAGGTAGAGATTTGGACGAATTAGGATACAAATCCAACTGTGGGGTTTGGAGTTCAGTATACGGTGTATTTTTCAACCTATTAGTTTTTGTCGCACAATTTTGGGTCGCGTTATCACCCCCAAATAGTGGTGGTAAGCTTAGTGCTGAGAATTTCTTCCAAAGTTATTTAGCTTTACCAATTTGGTTGGTGTTTTATTTCGGTTACATGCTTTACTATAGAGATTTCACATTTTTGAACCCATTGGATCAAATCGATTTAGATAGCTACAGAAGAGTCTATGACCCTGAATTCATCAGACAGGAAGATGCCGAAAATAAGGAAAGAGTAAAGAATGGCTCTATATGGTTGAAACTTCGTTACTTCTGGTGTTAAATTCTATAATACTCCACCTGCACCTGTATTCTTCTTCCGTGTATGATAACATCCATTATTAATTATATATATATACTAGCATAGTTCTATAAATAATCAAACATTTTATGTAACCGAATTCTTAACGTTTTTCAATACTATATTTTTTATTAATACGAAAGTTGTGTACATGTAATTTTTACTAATAAGAATGAAATTCTAAGATGTTACTCGTTTACTGAAAGCCCGAAGAATACAAAATTTTCATTTTATATAGAAAAAAAATATTAAACTAGATTCAAATAAATAATATTCGATGCTTACATTAGGAATCTGTTTAAACACAAAAGGAACCCAACTGGTGCTTCAGAAACAACCAAATAATACCACCACAACTGCAATACTATGTTATCATTCTGCCCCCTCTGTAATAATATGCTACTTATAGCATCGGCGGACAGTGGAGTTTACAATCTAACGTGCCGATCCTGTCCATATGAATTTCCCATCGAAGGTATAGAAATTTACGATAGGAAGAAGTTACCAAGAAAGGAAGTTGATGATGTTCTAGGTGGTGGTTGGGATAATGTTGATCAAACAAAGGTACAATGTCCCAATTATGATAAATGTGCTGGTGAGAGTGCTTATTTTTTCCAATTACAAATTAGATCTGCTGATGAACCTATGACTACCTTTTATAAATGTGTTAATTGTGGTAATAGATGGAAGGAAAATTGATTATGATGAGAAACTATATATTTACAAATATTCGTGGGACTATATAGATATTAATGCATTAACCAACTAAATAAATGAATAAGGGCAAGCTGTTTTATGACTGTAATTTTTAATAAATAAAGATGTTGTAATAAGAATTCATTATAATTATAAATATAAAATTTTATAGAGTTTGTCGAACTAAGTGTATAAATAAATATGTATCGTCATTAGTAAAGACTTTCCATCTGGATCACTTTATTTAGCCCAATCTCTTGGGGTAGTAGTAGCTTCTAATAATTTAGCTTCTCTAGAACCTGGTTCTGGATGGTTGTTGTAGTACCAAGAAGCATGTTCTGGTAGACTCATCAAGATAGATTCGACTCTAGAACCTGGTGTTCTTAAACCGAATTGAGTACCTCTATCATAAATTAAGTTAAATTCAACGTATCTACCACGTCTAATTAATTGCCATTGTTTTTCTTCTGGGGTAAATGGTAAATCCTTTCTCTTTTGCATAATTGGAATATAAGAAGCTAAGAAAGCATCGAAACTATCTTCAACAATCTTTAAGATTTCTTGAGGATCTTTTTCGTTATAGTCATCGAAGAAAGTACCACCAATACCACGGGTTTCACCACGGTGAGGAATGTAGAAATATTTGTCGGCCCATTTCTTGAAACGTGGGTATAATTCTGGATCATGTTTGTCTAAAGCTTGTTTATGTATGGTGTGGAATAACTCAGCATCTTCCTCGTATAAGTAGGATGGAGTTAAATCAGCACCACCACCAAACCACCAGCTTTGTGGGGTACCATCAGAGTTCCAGGTTTCAAAATATCTATAGTTCAAATGAGTTGTTGGAGCATGTGGATTCTTTGGATGAATAACCATACTTAAACCACAGGCGAAAAATTTAACACCTTCAGAGACAGGTAAACCAGTTTCTGGATCAGTTGGTAATTCCAAATCTGCATGATCATTTTTCATAGCAATAACAGCTTCTGGAGTTAAGTTACCGTAAACAACAGAGACGTTAACACCACCCTTTTCAAAGGTAGAACCGTTAGAGATAACCATAGAGGTACCACCGCCACCATCATTACCACGGGTCCATGTATCAGCATGAAACTTAACAGTGTCAACTGATTCTAAACCTTTGGTAATTTCAGCTTGTTTACGGCGGATAAGAGCTTCCATTTGCTGTCTAATTGGAAGGTTCTTTGGATCTTCTGGGGCAGGCATTTTTTCGTTTAGTTTGACTTATAGTTGAGGTTGGTGAATGAGTTTCTTGGTTCTGTTAGTTCCAATTACTTTCTCTTTGTTTTGGTTTTAATTAAGTTTGATTTTTCAACAAAGCTTATCTAGAATCAAGAAACGAAAAAAAAAATTAAAATCTAGATTGAATAGGTAATGTCTTTATTTATATATATAATTTTATGAGGTGAAAAGAAGAATAATTGTTGTCTTGATTTTCAAAATATGCAATACACACGGTCGTTCAAGAACTATTTTGTGTGGAGTACGAAGCATGTAAGATATCACAGTAGTACAAAATGTCTGATATTGTAATTTGCTAATCTGCCTGGTTTTTAGTTGGGTCTGAAAAAATATTCAAAACGTTACTGATCAAGTTAAGGATAAAATAAAACCAAGACACTTTTGTTGCTTACGTGAACATGCAAGAGATTCGACAGTATAAACAAACAAAAAGCTGCCCACTCACCCCAAGAAAGATAGGCAGCGCGAATTTATTTGGCAATGTATGTGAAAAATACGTTCTCAGCGAACAACCAACAGATAACGCAAAATGCCGTTGCTCGTACTGTCCTGATACAGCAACACAAACAGACGACAAATATGAGTATTAACAAAGAAGAAGAGAAGTCTTTGAAATATCTATTTTTCGTTGACTTTTTCAAAAGGAATGCAATGCGACCTAAACAGCTCTTGTTTTGAAGTTAAAAATTCTTCAACATGATATGTGAAGAAACCAACGCAGCTACATCACGTAACAAAAATGGTATATATAACTCTACCTTATTACAATGTGTTAATATGGAAAGATTTGAAGCTTACTGCAGTAAGTTTTCAATCCATTACTAAGGAATTGATTTCCCAATCTAGTAATGTGTTTTTAAGTAAACGACTGTAAAACCCAGTTATCGTATGTCTTTTATACGTAGGTTTTAATGTGCGAAGATATTTTGTCGTATAATAATTTTGTAAACGAGATGAAGCAGGCAATAATTTCACTCAAAGGCACACATACAACAATACAAGAGTAAGCAGAGACACAGAGTGTTATTAGCTGCCTATGTTGAATGGAACGTATCACCGACCCGGAAGTGTATACTGGCTTCCTTCAATTTTATTATACCATGATTGAATTATTGATGAGGTCTCTTACTCATTGTTTTGGCTTACGCAGCATCCACTTCTTACTAAGCCATCGTTTTTCAATCAAAGAATCATGTAGAGTAAAGTTATCAATCATAAACTTGTTAGATACGACTCCATAAGAGTAAACCAGCCCATAGTTGATAAGCTTATGTCATAGTTTCTTTGTAATTAACGAATACAACAGTTTTGAATTCAATCATTTCCTGTTGCCTCCTATTAGAGAACACATATGTATTTATGTAGTTGGTAACGTTTAGAAGGAATACATATCCAGGAGCTATCTCAGTTCCAAACGAATTGTGGCTGAACTGAGCCAGGCTGTTTTAAGTGAATTTAATATACAATAGAAGTAAATTTTTGTCGTTAATTAACTTACCTCGAAAAAGTTTTCTATTAACTGTTCTAGTATAGTGGTAGCATTGAAGTACTTTTTCAGAAAGAACTCATAGTAAAATGAAACTTCTTTAAAAAACATCTATGTTCTTGTAAGTGACTTGGTAGTTCAAGTATCTAATGATAATATCTTGCTTCTTCTATTAAAAGACCGATTCTCATTTTTGTTTTGGACGAAACACATTATATTTCAATTTTATTAAAGCAAAGGTTGGAGATGGAATTATCATTTATGATATGATTATTCAAAAAGAATAAAATTCGAAAAGTTTTTTTAAATCAAGATCACAAAAATATGTGGGAATATTTAACGTAAGACTATGATTATATAAAAGAAAATATTTTCAATTATAGAAGTTTATCTCAGTAACAATAAAATTATCAGCTGATTTTCTAAGGATACCTTCAATATTCTTATTCTTGTATGAAAGTAGCATAGGAATACATGCTAATTGGGGAGTATTCGGAAGAGTATTGTAATAAAGCAAAATATTGAAAAAAAGATATAGATGAGATATATACAAGTTCCTATTATATCAGCGACTGAATACTCAAAGTATGTCGAGAAATTAAGTTCACTTTATAATTTTATGTATGAAAATACCGTCAATATCTTGGTTACTTTACTTTCATTTAGTAGATGACTTTTAATAATTTTAATTTTAAGCCAACAAGTTTCTTTTACAACAAGTTGAAGAATATATATCTGCGAGGCAACCTCTGCATATCAAAGCTAATAGAGATAGTAATTAACAGAAAACTTACCTTGAAAGTGTTACTACAAAATTGCCCGCGTGAAGACAGTTTGGTCCATCCAATTCAAGGCTGCGTTAATAATAAAGAAGATAGGTTTGGTATAGCAAAGTCTTGTAAAAGAAATATTGAAAGCCATAAACTATTTGGTGATACTTTTAAAGGTAGATCATTGTTCATCTACATATAAATTTATTTTTATACCATAAGTGACATAAAATGGATAGACATTGAATAAAAATTTTGTACGGGTTCAGATTATGTTAGATAGTCGTGATTCATTCTAGCAATACTGTATTGACCACTATGACTTGAAAACACAAAACTTTATTGTCCTCCCTGTTCTACTGCATTTTAGAAAGGTAATATGCAAGCTTACACTTCTGCATCTATTACAGGTACATTTGATATATTCATGCATAGTTCGTATGTACACATGCATCAAGAGCATGAGCATGAGCATGAATAAGAGCTAAAGTAAATAGGTTTACTGCAAATTTTATTATTTTGGGCCATTCTAAATCTGAAGAATAGCTGATAGATTACTTACATAACTAGAACCTTTTTGTGAGGTTCTGAATCAAAATTATAACGTTTAAAAATATGTGTTGTTTATTTCCATAGTTGGCACCCCCACGTTTTCGTTGTATTGAGAGCTACTCATGAAATACATTCTTTGCTAAACAAAAAAATAGTCAAACCATCTTAGAGTCCGGCTCTTAATGCTTAGCGCTGGATTGAAAGATTTAGCGATCGGATAAACTCTCGAAAAAACAGGACTTTTTTGCAAGTAAAAATTGGGGTAAGAAAAGGTATACGACAAAATGTGGGACTAACAAGGCCGGATCTTTCCGAAAACGACAAGACCCCAACGACACAGGGCCCCCCAAATATGCACATTTGACTAAATGACTGGGACACACTGTATATATCTTATGGGAAGGAGCCATTGGTTTCAAAGGAACCATATGTTACTTAAGAATAACCCTATTAATACACTACGTTAGTTATGTATTCAACAGTGAGAACTATACAATTGATATGAAAAAATAGGAGCGTTGTCAAATACGATAGAATTTTGTGCCGTTGGACAATGTCAATTTTGTAAGAAATTTTTAAAAAAAGACCGGGGTTTGTGCAAAAAAACATATAACAGCGAGTTTAGGGCCAGTACTAACTCGATGATTATGCGACTGCTTGTATATGGATAGCAGGGAAGCAGGGACAAGGTATTAGGTATCAATATAACAATTCAAATTCGCGTTTCCCCAAAACAACGAGAAATTGGATGATGCCTTCTTGGTGCCCGTATTCTTTGCTTCATGGCATCGATACATACATACATTATTTCCATTACAAAGTTTAAAAATTAGATACCACGTTTGTTTATTGACGTAATAGTAGGAATCATTTGATGCAAAAACATTTCCTTCTGTTCCACGTTTCTGTGGGAGTACTCAAACTGTGGGTCTCCGCTTTAGGCAATGCCTTTATAACGCGCGGCTTATATTTTGAAACGGAACGGGTACACAATAGCGGTTTCCTGATTTGAACATAACCAGACGACGACGACGACGACATTCGAGACTGTGGAACAAGTTGTATATACAAAGCAGTTTATTCGTTGAATAAAAACAGATAGAATTACTTGGAATATTAGTCCTTAACACCGGTGGGAGGAGATATTCATTAGTCTAGACTGTTTTTTGTTTTCGATAAATATCAGTCGACTTTCTTAATTATAATGCACACCTTATCCATTGTTTAATAGCAATAATAGAGAGAACAAGGGACTAAAGAAAAAGAATCAGTCATTTTCATCAATGGGTTTACTGCTGTTTTTTGTGTCTTATCTCAATAATGGGGGAGGAAGAAGGGACAAATTCCCGTATTGGGATACTCAGAGTTGTACCTTTCTAATACTGCCCCTTATTTCTCAGTAATATTAATAACAGCACTACTTTTTTTCTCGCTTCTCTTGTTTCTTCGTTCCATAATTAATGGTCGTATCCTTTACAGCCACTTGTGTTTAATATCGGCCCGGAACTGTTGAAGCTGGGAAAGAAAAATATAGCCTACCAAATGCAGTAGTTGCAGTGAGTCTGACTAGGAATAATCTCTTCGATGCGTATTTTATAACAGAAGTTAAAGCAGAAAACAAGTAATTATAAAAAAGAAAAGATAATTTTAGAAAGGGATCCTTGGAAACCTTAAGCACCAATAACATAATACTCACAAGAGACCTGACAAGAAATAAATTAAAAGAACTCGTTTCCCTCATTCATTGTAAGTAATTTAGTTTTATCTGAATCACTCACACGCTCTTTCTCTTGGCGATGAATAAATAATAAGGTTAACCAAACAATTATTACTTGTGCATGGTTTATTTATCGTTCGGTAGTTTACATTCCCAAAAAATTTTCTTCAAGATATAATAGATTCCCTATATCCACATATTTGCTCCTATTGTGACAACGATCCATCTATCCATTCTGTTATACAGTGCTTTTTTACAGCTATTCTTATATGCCGTGTTCTAATTATTTTTCAATTTAAAAAAAATGCTTCAAAAATTCACAATATCGAGCTACACCTTTATTGAGTCAAGGGTATTGGTTCCTATTTCCTTTCAGGAAATTAATACATTTGTGCATTGTTTATTGGCGGTCCTTACATTTTTATTTTATTATTTTTTAAAATACAGAAAAGAATAAATAACCTTGGGTTCTGCCAGTTGCTGGATCACTTAGAAAACTATAAAAATAACAACACTTAATGGCTTATATAAGACAACTTCTCTTTATTACAACGCTAGGCAACTACTTCCCCTTGTACTTCACCGTTCCCATTTTATTTTATTTTTACTTCATTTCCTTTATTTTCTTCGGTTCGATTCAATTCAACTACCTCTATTTAGCATCTAAAAGGTATAAGGATAAAATAGTTAAAATTTAATCAGTTAAAAGAACAGAACCCAGTATTAAAATACAACATCCTTTTTCAATAGAAAATTACAAGTTTGCCTTCAAACCTAAAAACATATATAGAAAGGGGGGAAAAGGTCAACAGCACTTAAAAAGGAAACGTATATTTATGATATAATACAATTCATTTATTCTTCATAAACAAAATTAAACTAGAAATTAAACTACCCATAGTTAATTAATACAAGCCGTACTTTTTAACTATATAAATATACCACTGGAAAATAAGTATAGAAGAACAAAAAAGTATTGTTACAGTCACTCTATTTCTCAGCATAATATACTTCTAATAGAAAAGATAAAAAAAATTAGTATCGTCATTCATTTAGACACTTTGTACTCTCAAAAAGAAGGTCTGTGTATTTTGCATTCTTCTTATCATTTAATAAAAATAAAAGATGATTAATCGTATATCTAGTATAGAAAATTCTAGGTATTGTTATGATTCCCAAGAAAATCCAAAAGACCAAAACGCTGGTATTAATAACATATACTACAATCGAATACCTAACACCTTGTCTCAAGTACCAAGAGAATCCGACGTTCAACTTAATATGGTAAACTTCCGCTACTCTGATATAAATACAAAATTTGAAACTCTCCTACCACCTATTAAACCATCAAATGAATTGGATAATAGAATGAAAGCAAATCTTGGACTTTATTCTTTTCAATATGCCAAGTATAATGAAAAATATAACAAATCACGATCATACTCCATGGACAATAGATTGGATATAACCACCACTACAAATAACACAGACAAGAATACAGAAGCACAGGTACCAATAGCTTCGATAACTAACATCAACAACCATATACTAAATACGAGCACAGCTAACGTGTACATAAATAGCCGTACCTCGTCATCAACTCGATCGGTATCATCTCCTAATAATGAGTTCAACATTGTATCAACATTACAAGATATATCAAAACAGAAAAAAGTTACAGATTACATTAACGACAATAAGCCAAATAAAAGAAAAAGTAAAAGATCCTCAAGGTCCAAGACACAAATTTCTCGCAGTGCCAGTAATAGTCCATCCCGATCCAAATCAGGCATTAAAGATGAATATGCTAGTACTAATGAATATACTCTAGAACAAAGAAGGAGATATATCTGTAAAACATGTCTTAAAGGATTCACTACTTCGGGCCACTTGGCAAGGCATAACAGGATTCATACTGGTGAAAAGAATCATTGCTGCCCATTTGATGGCTGTAGTCAACGATTCAGCAGACAAGATAACTGTCTACAACATTATAGAACACATTTCAAAAATTCAATAACGGAAAACTTGAATTATTCATCTCCACCAGCATCTTCTTCTTCTTCTGCTTCTTCAAACATTGCATACGAGGAAAAGCATACATTACGTGACAACTCTGTTAGAAAGTTGATGACGCGGCATGAGTATTGAATGAAACTGCATCTATATACTTACGTAATATCTTTGTATTTATGTGTAAAAGTTTAAAAATTAAAATTCATTGTTATAGAAATTAATTATGATCAGATAGGTTAGGTCGTTTACTTTGGAACTGTTGTACTCTTAACAGTATTGTATGTGATCACGTTATTAGTTGGTTGTACTTTCATTATTGCTAACCCTATACAAAAAAACTATACTATGCATGGGTGTTTTTTACACAGATGTAAAAAAATTTAATAAAAATTTTTTCATCCCGCAACTGCGGAAATTAATTAGTATATAAGCAAGTATCCTGTCGATTAAATAATTGTTTCGATATCAATGTGTTTCTTTCTTTGAGAGAGTAATTAGTTTAAAAGGAATAAGAGATAGTTAAGAAATGAACTATTTAGTTATTTTTAAATAGATGCAGCTATCAATATTTTCAGAGAATATACGTGGTGTTATCCTGTGTTAGTTCAGAAGAATTAACGTAATTCCATGTATATATACTCTTCATGGTAGACAAGAATGAAGTAAGCGAGACAGAAAGACAATAATATGATAATAAATGTATTTTTGAAAAATTTTATGATGATAAACTATAACAACAACAACTTTGAATTTCTTCAACCGAATAACATATGAGGAAACAATTATTGACATAGCTTTTTAACCCTGATATTTTTATTTTTTAAATACTGTTATTATCATATTTTCCCTTCACGCTCTTATTCTGGTTATTTCTTGAATTAAGCTCAGGGTAACTAATTTAATGCTTTTGTAACAACTTTATAATAGTGTGAATGGAATCGAAAGTTTTCCCGTTGTCTTGCTTGTGTCACAAAAGCATATAATATATATTTATTGAATGCTAGTGACGCAAGTTGTAGGATGTCTTGTAATATTCTACTTTTAATTCTTGGCTCGCGTTCAAAGAGAAAGGTCAGTAACATAGTATCAGTTTTCGCACCTTTGCAAAGAATTCAATAGCAATGGAAACAATTACATATAACGAAATATTAATCTGTTCATTTTGGTTATTATTCAAGTGCCTATGGTTTTTCTTAATTAGAGTACCTATTATTATTTTCAGAATAATATTATTTGCAAATAGAAATAGAACCACCAGTCACTCAACAGTTCTTAAACCATCGTATTTGAATACTACATATTTATCAAATACCTACACTAATACAATTTTAAATAATGAAAAGCTTCAATTATACTCATTATACCTTTGTATTACTTTAAAACTTTTATCAATCATACTCAATCAATCAAAAAGATTTCATTTTAAGAGTTTTCATTTAACAAAACCAAATATAATTAGATTAACTACACACAATAACTTTTCTCATAAAAACTCAATAAGTGGCAGGAGGTTGATCCGCAGATATAAAAAAGAGAGCATTACCGCCACTATCACTGGTACTGGTACTGGTACTGTATCTGCTGTTACTATCAAACCAATATCTTCCAATATCTTTTGCCATAATAAGTATATCGGGTTGCCACAAGTTAGAAATCGAAACAATAACGAGATTAAATTAATTGTAAAATCACTTCTTTTCCATAAAACTAATCAAGAAAAGCAGTCAAGAAATACACAACAAGTATTCTCATAATTTGAATATAAAAGATATTGTTATATTTATAATTTATCTATATGTATATACATGATAATATTTATTTACATAAAAAAACAATAATGCACAAAGACATTTATTTATTAATTTATTTTTTAAATTCTGGACTGTTTAACAATTCCAATATCTTAGCATTAACCAAATCATTTTCAGCTTCGGTATTATTGGTGTTTATCTTCTTAAGTTCAGTGCTTTCAACGTTCTTATTATCGAAATCTATCTTGATTGGTTCTCTCTTGTACACGTTACATTTCATACCGATACCTGACATTGCATGCTTCTTGATATAGGAGAGAAACAATTCCAATACCTCGTCATTTGTATCCCAGACCCTTAATAGTCTTTTGTGTGTATGTCTTTCAAAATTTTCCTTCGATTTTGCATGGACAAACGGAGACCTAATGACAGTCCACCTTTCCCTTCTTGTAGGTAATGGTTTAGGACCTGTGACTGGTATGCCTAGATAGAAAGATACTCTTTGTATGAAATTTATAAAAAAGTCTAAGTTTTTGTGTTCATATGAACGTAATTGGATATCAGCTATGAGGTCCCCGTGAGTTATAGGGATATTTATTGGTTTGGAGTAGATTGCTTGAAGATTCTTTGGAATTGGCTTTTCAGTTTCATCTTTAGTTGTTTTGGATGAATAAGTTGGAAATGGGGATGCAGATGCAGATGTCGATTGAAGTCTTATAGATTGAAATGTCGGTTTAAAGATAGGGGATAATCTTGTAAAGATCCTGGTCGAAAGACATGTAGAAGATTGCATAGTTTTAATTACTCTTTTGTGAGCTGTCCTAGTTTGTGAGTACGTTTTCTGTTTTACTACATTTATTACCTGTTGTAAAAGGATGTATAATTTTATTTGTCCAGTGTTTGTTCAATTTTTGTTTTTCATGCCTGGGCAATTATTTTTCAATTATTTTTCAGCTATTTTTCAAAAAAGACTTACTACCCGGACAACACATATTCCTGAATCTCTCACTATGACACTTTCATTTTTATAATGAATAAAATTTCATGGAGAGTATTGCCAGCCGAATGAATGAATGATTTCGTCTGTGTTGCTGGCTATGTATGATGAACCTTCATTGTATCATATAGAGTACATAGTGTGTATGTTAGTACGTTACAACAGGGTATAGGGCCTTCCTTATGTAAATGTGAGCTCTACATATTCTAACCACAGCTATAAAACCGGGTCATTCATGCATAGCCAGTGGATCCATATTAAGGGTGTAACCCCTTATCTAATCTAATCTAATCTAATATATCCGATTATTTTGTTTTGGGATTTGTTTTGTTTTCATCAACAGTTTCTTATCTAATCAGTCCTTATCTAAGAACCACGTGTACACGAGGTCATTCCGTGGAACCCCAATCCGTGGCTTCCTATAACCGTCCTATGAAGGGCAATGGAAAGGGTCCACAATAATAGAGAACGAGTCACATACACTCACACATACACTGCGCAGTTGCGATGGTTTGCCATGTGGTTTGAATGTCCCCTTTTATCGGTCTTCTCCTTCCATCCACCCGCTCACGCATTTCCACAGTTCCATACACCCTCTTGGGCCCGCTTCCCAATTCTTTTTTCTATGGTTCTCTTCTGCTCTGCCTTGCACTAAACGGTTCTCGTCAATTTTATTGTGCCAGATATTGTGGGGACCGTCGTGCCGTGACTAATCCAAATTCCGGAAATCACACAGTGAAGAGAGGAGCTAACAAAGTGGCGCAGCAATGGATTTCCTCCGTTGATTTGCCCCATTAGGAAACCGTATGGCTATTGGGTGCACGTTTACCTTTACACCCCATACACCACCGCAATAACAGCCTCGAACGGAAATAGCAAAAAAAAAGAAATTTTCACACTTCTATTGAGCTACTCGTTTCTTTTCTCGGCAATCCGTTTAATAAGCAAACTTCTTATAACCTTTTATCTTCTTGACCAATTTACTTTAAGACTTAACTTCTAGGAAAATACTATATAAGATCTATCTCCTAATCAGGTTTGGTAATCAATTAATTAATCATCTTCCCTGAATCATTATCTTACATTTTTACTATATTATCACATATATCCAACAGTCGGTTTAATTATACTTTGAAATATAATATATATACAATAACAAAAAAAATATATATATATCTATATAACTATAAACAAGACATAATTAGATTATGAACACTTTTGACCATGATTTTACTAATTTCCATTGCTTAAATAAACAAGAAACTCTAAAATTCTTCGATACAAACGAATCACATGGTTTACCAAATGATACCGTTAATCATCGCTTAAAAGAAGTCGGTGACAACACACTAGGTGATGATTCTAAAATTGACTACAAGTCAATGGTTATCCATCAACTATGTAATGCTATGATTCTAGTTCTATTCATTTCGATGATTATTTCTTTTGCCATCCGTGATTGGATCACTGGTGGTGTCATCACTTTCGTCGTAGCCGTTAACGTCGTTATCGGTTTAGTTCAAGAATACAAGGCTTCAAAGACCATGAACTCTTTAAAACAACTAAGTTCTCCAAATGCTCACGTTATTAGAAACAGTAACAACGAGATTATCCCTTCAAGAGAAGTAGTACCAGGTGATATCTGTCTAGTCAAAGTTGGTGACACTGTCCCAGCTGATTTACGTATTATCACGGCTCAAAATTTTGAAACTGATGAATCGTTATTGACTGGTGAATCACTTCCAGTCTCAAAGGACGCAACATTAATCTTTGATCAAGAAAAAGATATTCCTATCGGTGATAGAATTAATTTAGCCTACTCTTCTTCAACGGTTGTTAAAGGTAGAGCAACAGGTATCGTGATTAGAACAGGTCTTAACACTGAAATCGGTAAGATTGCCAAATCTTTGACTACTCAAGATGGTTTAATCTCTAAGGATCCAAGCTTTTCAATCTGGAAAAATATTTGGATCACTTGTAAACAAACTACTGGTGCCTTCTTAGGTACAACTATCGGTACACCATTACACAGAAAATTATCTAAATTAGCTGTCTTGTTATTCGGTGTCGCAGTAATTTTTGCTATTGTCGTCATGGCTTCACAAAAATTCGATGTCGATAGAGGTGTAGCAATATACGCTATCTGTGTCGCGTTATCAATGATTCCATCCTCATTGGTTGTCGTCTTGACAATTACTATGTCTGTTGGTGCCTCTGTCATGGCTTCAAGGAATGTTATTATTAGAAAACTTGATTCTCTGGAAGCTTTAGGTGCAGTCAACGATATTTGTTCCGATAAAACAGGTACCTTAACCCAAGGTAAGATGATAGCAAGACAAATCTGGATACCTAATTTTGGTACTATTACTGTCACAGACTCAAATGAACCATTCAACCCAACTCAAGGTAACATCAATTTAATTCCAGGACTTTCTCCATACGAGTACACTCATGACGAGTCTGAGGATGTCGGAATTATCGCTAATTTTAAGGATAACTATGAAAACAATACATTACCAGGAGGTTTAGACAAAAATTTATTCAAGAAATGGTTAGAAACTGCTACATTGGCGAACATTGCAACTGTATTTAAGAATAATGAAGATAAATGGTCTGCTCACGGTGATCCGACTGAAATTGCAATTCAAGTGTTTGCAACAAGAATGGATTTACAAAGATCCGCTTTAACTGGTGAAGGTAACGATGATTCAACTGATTCAACTGAATCAACTGATGGTGAAATAGAAACAATTAGTTTGAATTATCACCAAAAGAATAATGAAAAGTCATTTCCATTTAGACATGTCGCTGAGTTCCCATTCGATTCAACTATTAAGAGAATGGCGTCATTGTACCAAAATAATAATAATAATTCGTTGGACGTTTATGCTAAGGGTGCGTTTGAAAGTGTCCTTAACTGTTGTAGCTACTGGTATGGTGAAAACAATGATACTCTTTTACAATTAACTGAAACAGACAAAAAATTCATTAGAAAAAATGTCGATTCATTATCTGCAGAAGGTTTAAGAGTCCTAGCTTTTGGTACTAAATCATTTGAGGAAAGTGAACTAACTCAAGACATGAAAGAAAGATTATCCAAGGATCGTGCATTTGTAGAAAGTGATTTGATTTTCTTGGGTTTGATCGGTATTTACGATCCTCCAAGACAAGAAACGGCAGGTGCAGTCAAGATGTTCCATCAAGCTGGTATCAACGTCCGTATGTTAACTGGTGATTTCCCAGGTACAGCCAAAGCTATTGCCCAAGAAGTTGGCATTTTACCAACAAACTTATACCACTATCCAAAGGAAGTTATTGATATTATGGTTATGACGGGCTCACAATTCGACGATTTGTCTGAAGATGAAATCGACGCTCTGCCTGTTTTACCATTAGTTATTGCACGTTGTTCGCCACAAACTAAAGTTAGAATGATTGAAGCATTACATCGTAGAGACAGATTCTGTGCTATGACCGGTGATGGTGTTAATGATTCTCCATCTTTAAAAATGGCCAATGTCGGTATTGCTATGGGTATTAATGGTTCAGATGTTGCTAAAGAAGCTTCAGATATCGTCCTAAGAGATGATAATTTTGCATCTATCTTAAATGCTGTTGAAGAAGGTAGAAGAATGAGTGATAATATTCAAAAATTTGTCCTTCAATTATTAGCAGAAAATGTTGCACAAGCATTATACCTGATCGTAGGTTTAGCATTCATTGATAAAGAACATAAATCAGTTTTCCCATTATCTCCAGTCGAAGTCTTATGGGTCATTGTTGTAACTTCATGTTTTCCTGCAATGGGTCTAGGTTTAGAAAAAGCTGCCCCTGATTTAATGGAAAGACCACCTAATGACTCAAAGGCTGGTATCTTTACTTGGGAAGTCATTGTTGACATGTTCATTTATGGTATAATGATGGCAGCCGCATGTATGGGTTCCTTTACTTCAATTGTCTATGGTAAATACGATGGTGAATTAGGTCATAATTGTAACAACCATTACAACTCAAGCTGTCATGCTGTCTTCAGAGGTAGATCTACAGCGTTTGCCACAATGACCTGGTGTGCTTTAATTCTTGCCTGGGAAGTTGTTGATATGCGTAGATCGTTTTTCAGAATGCATCCAGACACTGATGAGCCAGTCAAGCAATTCATTAGAGATATTTTTGGGAATAAATTTTTATTCTGGTCAATTGTCTTAGGTTTCATCTCTGCATTCCCTGTAGTTTATATCCCTGTTATTAATGATAAGGTTTTCTTACATAAACCAATTGGTTACGAATGGGGTGTTGCTCTTGCATTCACAGTGGTATTCTGGGTCGGTTGTGAACTACACAAGTACATCAAGAGACTTTACTACAAAAACAAGACTAAGGCTGAAAATCCAGAAAGTGATCTAGAAAAGAAATCAATGGCCAAGAATCCATTTGAAGCTTACAGTACTACAACTACTATAAGAACAGAAATTATTATTAACCCAAAAAAATAAACTAAAACCTAATATAAATAATAGCTAATAACAATAGCAATATGACATTATGTAATTTTTCTATCAAACTCATTTTTATTTAATTACAACTATATATATTTTTAATAACCCAACACCAAGTTACTTTTATTTTTCATTAAAATTATCAAATTATTTTCATATATTTTATTTTAATATACATGTGCTAAATATAAGTAATACATATACGCATATACAAAAAAGAAAAATAACAAACTATGACCTAAACAGAAGAAATAAAAGAGACTAATAAATATGTTTGATTTATTTAATTCAAGCCTTTTCTTCCTTCTTGGTTTCATCTCTTAAAACATCTGGTTTCAAAGTTGGGAATAACAAAACTTCTCTGATAGTATTAGAATCAGTTAAGAACATAGCCAATCTGTCGATACCACAACCCCAACCACCAGTTGGTGGTAAACCGTATTCTAAAGCGTTACAGAAGGTTTCATCGACTAATTGAGCTTCATCATCACCTTGATCCTTTTGTCTAGCTTGTTCTTCAAAACGGTTTCTTTGGTCAAATGGATCGTTTAATTCGGTATAAGCATTACAGATTTCTTTGGTAGCAACAAAGACTTCGAAACGTTCACATAAACCTGGTTGATCTCTTGAATATTTGGCTAATGGAGACATCATTTGTGGGTGACCAAAAATGAAAGTTGGGTTCATACAAGTATCTTCTAATTCACCAACTAACTTGTCAAGCATACGAGCATTAGTTAATGGTGGTGGACAATCCAATTTATGCTTAATTAATATTTTCTTTAAGAATTCACCAGTTTCAGCGGTGTGTAATTCATCACCAGGTGGGAATTTGACATCGAAGACCTTTTCTAATTCTTCAATCATGTTGATTCTCTTCCATGGTCTGGTAAAGTTTAATTCGTATTCCTTTGCTGGATCGTTTGGATCTGGGTGGTATTTGATAATGTAAGAACCAGTAATTTCTTTAACCATTTCTGACATCATTAACTCAGTCATGTCCATTAAATCGTAGACATCGGCATAAGCTTGATAGAATTCACAGGTAGTGAATTCTGGGTTGTGGGTCATATCGATACCTTCATTTCTAAATTGTCTACCAATTTCATAAACACGGTCTAAACCACCAACGACTAATTCCTTCAAGAACAATTCTGGGGCAATTCTCATGTACATGTCCATGTCTAAATCGTTGTGATGGGTTATGAAAGGCTTGGCGGTGGCACCACCGGCAATAACATTCATCATTGGAGTTTCCACTTCGATGAAATCTCTGTTGTCTAAGAACTTTCTAATGTATTTAATAATTTGGGAACGGACAATGAAACGGCCTCTGGCATCCTTGTTCATGATTAAATCTAAGTAACGCTTTCTGTATCTAGTTTCTTGGTCTTTGAAACCGAAATGGTCAGCTGGTAACATGTGTAAACATGGGGTTAATAGTTCAATACGGCTGACGAAAACAGAAATTTCACCTTCACCACCTTTCTTTGGTTGAGTTCTACCAACGTAACCTTCAACACCGACGATATCACCTCTCTTGATTAAATCGTGGTCCTTTTCGTAGTCATCTGCATTGTTGTAATCTTGCAATTGAGACATGACTTGGACTTCAACACCATCACCATGTAAGACGTAAAACTTCAATTTAGAACCAGATTCTCTCTTGGCATGAATTCTACCAGCAATAGAGACTCTTTCTTCTGGTAAAGTTTCACCTCTTTGTAAGTAAGCATACTTCTTTAAGAATTCTGGGTTTGAAATAGAGACTGTGAATTTGTGTGGGTATGGATTTGGACTCTTTGAGTTTTTCAAATCCAAAATTTGACGGGATCTAGCTTCAAAATATTGAGATGGGTCTAGATCAGCTAATAAATCAGTCTTCTTCTTCTTGGATTCTGGTTGTGGTTGAGCAGAAGCCTTCTTAGCAGCTTTCTTGGCTTCAACTTGTCTAGCCTTAATACGTTTCTTTAATTCAGATTTGGAAACCATTTCACCGGTAACATCATCTAAATGTAAGTTGGCGACACCTTCGGTGATTTTCTTGGTAGCTTGATCTTCAGACATTCTTATTGAATTTCTTGTTTGCCTCTAGTAATTTGTAATTGAAAATATATAAAATTATTTTGAATATCAAATGCTACTTTGCAGTTTCTTATCATATCTATAAATTATTTCAGTTGCGTCTATTTCCCATCGGCGAATATTTGTCTGTGTCCAAGCGTCTTTCTCGAGGAAAAAGAAAGCAAGCTGTTTTTTGGGTTAAAATTTTTCAAAACATCAGTGCATTACACAACCTTAACATTTTATTAAGGAAACGGTGGTAAATTTTGTGTAACCCGGACATTAAAGTAAAAAAGCGGGTAATAACTTTTAAATGATAGGAATCGTTGGCGGTTAATTAGTTTATAAAGTATAAATAGGCGTGGATAGTTTCAGTATAATACCAGTTTCTAATTGTATTGGGCTCTGTATTTATATCCCAGCATACATGTATATGATAAAAGAATAATACTAGAGAGGTAAATGTTGATACTAGTATTTTACTGTTCAAACCAAATTGCTTTTAAGCCTCCACATGACTTCTTGGTTCACTGATAATAAAATTGCAAAACTAAGTATACTGAACTATATAATCATTCAAGATTGTGGGAGAATATGGTGAGTAAAGCAAAAAAAAACAAATGGATTCGTTCATGATTCAAACGCAATACGGTAGCAAGTATCTACAATAAAAGAATATTCAAAGATATTTTTCCATCAACTGTTTTAAATATCATATTATTGTAACCATTTTGTGAAATATATATATTTGCAAGCGGTGCATCAATTAATCAATATTTGTCTTTTTATCAGCTGGGCAAGTTGTATTGTTCTTGGTGCAGTTCGTTATGATACAAAACCCTTCCAAAATAAAAAACAGTTCATATGTCACATTAGATTAGTAGCAATTTCGTATCCAGGCATTAAAATAAATTCAGCCCGATTAATTACTGAATAATTCGTTATATGTTAAAATCATACCATGTTTAAGGTATTCTCTTTTTCAATTGATTATAGAATAAATAATAAAGTGCTACTTCTCATAATATAGTCTATAATTCTCTGATTATTCAATGAAAAATTAGATGCCAAGATAACCTTTTCATCCATCAATTGCAAGATGAACTTTTCTAGTGTGACAGTTCTCTGGTAACAATCGGGTTTAAAAAACAGATCAAAGTCTAGAGAATAGCGCTATATTTTTTATTTTTTTGAAAAAAAATAAAAAAAGGTTACCCATCCTCATGTTCTGATTAAAGCAAACTTGTCGTTGACGTTGTAAGATCTATATACTCGGTGATTCTTATAAAATTCAAAGGGATATTTTTAAAATTACATAAACTCTATTTAATAAGTCGTAGAGAGAATAAACTAATATCATCAGACTATACATTCCAACATTGGAGCAATAAATATGTCCAATATACTAGGCCAAACTGGAACGACATCCTCAGCACCCCCTTCAGTGGATAATTACATACCAGGGACGCTAGTTTCTGTAGGTAAACACCAAGTTGAGATTGTCAAACATATAGCAGAAGGAGGTTTTGCACAAATATATTCTGTTAAGTTTATTGAATATTTAAATGAATTCGATCATGATGATAATTCAACAAATTCTTTAAAAATAGGAGAACTTGCGTGTTTAAAAAGAGTCATTGTCCATGATGAAAATGGACTAAATGAACTTAGAAACGAGGTTGAAGTTATGAAGAAATTGAAATGCTCTCCAAATATTGTTCAATACTATGATTCAAATGCATCTCGTCGTCATAATGGTAGTGCAGGTTTTGAAATTTTATTACTAATGGAACTCTGTCCAAATAAATCGCTGTTAGACTATATGAATCAACGGTTAGCAACGAAGTTAAGTGAAAAGGAAATCATTAAAATTATGTATGACATTACGTTAGCAATAAGTCAGATGCATTATTTACCGCAACCATTAATCCATCGTGATATCAAGATAGAAAATGTTTTAGTTGATGCTCAAAACAATTTTAAACTTTGTGATTTTGGTTCAACCTCAAAATGTTTTCCAATTGTCACTACTCATCAAGAAATTGCTGTGCTTACTCAAAATATTTACGTTCATACAACACCACAGTATAGATCTCCAGAAATGATTGATTTATATAGGTGCTTACCAATCAACGAAAAGGCGGATATTTGGGCATTAGGTATATTTCTTTACAAACTGTTATTTTTTACTACACCTTTTGAAATGACTGGTCAATTTGCTATTTTACATTCTAAATATGAAATCGCACCGAACAAATTTAGTTCTAAGTTAAATAACTTGATCATTATCATGTTGGCAGAAAATCCAAGCTTGAGACCTAATATTTATCAGGTTATGTACCAAATTTGTTCACTTGCTGGATTAAAGGTTCCGATCAAGGATAAATATGAAGAAGGACCTTATAATTTTGAAAGTTATACTCATTTCCAAAGTAAATTACAAAATATACAATACCAGATGTTCCTTTTGGAAGAAAAGAAAATTGCAAACAACGGAAAATTGACCCAGGTTGAAAGTAACTTATTGAATGATTTGTTTGTTAGTGCATTTAATATTGCACCAAAGATTCCTTCCGATTCTCGGATGGTATCGGCCTCGCCTGTATCGATAACTGAAAATGATAATACTAATAGTGGTGGTGCTAGTAAAATAAATAATTTTGTTCAATCAAATAACATTATTGACAGTGGCTTAGGTTCTAAGATGCAGGACAATTTAGACGAGCAAAGAAAATCTATTAGGTCAGAGAATGAAGTATCTAGACATAGTTCAAATGCTGCTAATCTAGATAAATTTAAGCAAACCTCAACGAGTGAAGACGAAGGGTTAACAGACGCTTTTCAAAAACTGAATAAAAACATGGAGGATTCTAAGGGTACTTCAAATAATAACGAGGAACAGTATTTTCCAACTATGGGTGAATTAGATTACTATTTAGATAAGGAAATTAAGTCATCTAATATTGAAATCCAACAGCAAGCCCAAGTAACTGATACCTTGAAACCGCCGATCATGCAACAGAGGCAAACAAGTATGGAGTCTATCGCATCCGACAGTAAATCTGTGAGAAATTCGTATAATGCACCTACTGTGTTACCTCCAGATAATACAAATAAATCTGAGTTAGCACCAACTCAGATAAAACAACATAAATCAAGTAATCCGTTTCCAAAAATCGGATTTAATTTCACAAATCAGCAACAGCAATTAGATCAAATTCAGGCACAGCAGCAGCAGCAATATCAGCAGCAGCAATTCCAGCAGCAGCAGCAATATCAGCAGCAGCAGCAGAAACAGCAACAGTACCAGCAGCAGCAGCAGCAGCAACAACAACAATATCAACAAACACTTCAACAGTTACAATCACCTACCGAATCTGTGAAATATATGGGTATATCTAGAGAAAATGCTCAAATTCCCCAATTTCAAAATCAAAATGCAAGTAACACATTTCCGACTGCAGAATCATTGCAAAGAACAGGTTCACAAAAACGGCCTGTTGTGAATCAAATACCAACTGAAAATGTTCCACAAAATCAGTTTGGCACCATTCAAAGAGGATATAATCCAAATAATATTGTTCCAGTTGTAAATCAGCAAAACTTACCTCCAAACCCACAGGGTATTCCTCAAAAAATCTCACAAACCCAGATACCAGGTATATCTATTAACCAACCTACAGATTCACATGCTGAAAATGAATCTTCTTTTAACGTTCAACGTCCTTCCCCGCCACAGATGCCGCCGCATCCAAAACATATAGACAGACCATTAAAGGACTTAAGTTCGTCGAATGAAACAGCGAAAAAAGAGTTCAAAGAAGAAAAAGAACTAAGTGATGAACAACCTCGTCATCAAAGACCTTTTAATAGAAAACAACTTGAAAATGACAGCATCGATAATAATATTTCTAGACACAAGAGTACCAGCAAAAATCCAAGAGTATTACAAGAGCCACCGACTAGTGAAAGTATTGATGTTGATTTAGATGCTTTGAAAAGAAAATCTTTGGATTTGAAATATCAAAGAGTTAAATTTGCCTCTTCGAATAGTTTGCAAGATCAAAGCATTAAAGAGGATGAAGTTATGAATAGCAGTGATAATAGTATCAGTTTCGACAAATACAACTTTTCTAAAAGAAATGCAAGTAACGGAAGTATACCAATATCTACTACAAATACAGGTGAAATGAAAAAATCAGTTGCAAGAGCTCGTCAATCCTTAGATCTGGAAAAGGTGCGTAGAGAAGCGTTATTGGGGAATGATAGTGCTAAGAGGCGTTCAATCTTTTCGATGTTCAGACCAGACAAGAAGTGATATGGTTCGCACGTTCGTCTCCTTACCCTGCACCAATATCAAACACCTCTTACAGGTTAAATATGCCAATATATAAATTTTAAATACAGATACAAAAAACATTCAAATTAATAGTATCTTTAAGGAATTCATTCAATTAATGTTGTTGCTGTTTTCGGTCCGAAATTTAATTTGTTTCGGAAAGTGTGATCCGTGCACCGCACTGAAATAAGAGTTGGGTTTTCTGTTCAAATTGGAGAAACAGAAAATTCCTGGAAAGTAAATAACGAAGTAAATGGTAAGGATAATCTTAAAGAGAAACGGTTGAACCCTAGAGTGAAAAATATCAACCACGATTAGCACAACAACAATTGTCTTTCCGAAGTGATAGTCATACGCCTCAAGGGATATCTTCAATTAGTAGTTAGACGTCATACTTTATTCTTTTTATATAGATAGGCGTTGCGAATAAATTTTAAATCAGTATAAATAATAAAAAATTTATACTCCACATATAATTCACAATCTAATTTCCCTTTTTAAGCAAGTATGTTAAGAGGTTTAGCAAAATCCAAAGCAGTATTAAATCGCGGTTCGTCTCAACTTTTTAAAAGATCTGTAATGACTTCAACAAATATAGAAGCTCCACCTGTCCTATTTAATGTGCAAGACACAGCAAGAATCATTACATTAAACAGACCTAAGAAATTAAATGCCTTAAACACAGAAATGTGCCAACTTATGTTTAATACCTTAAATGAATATTCTAAATCCGATCTAATTAATCTGGTTATTGTAAAATCATCAAATTCTCCAAGATCCTTTTGTGCTGGTGGTGATGTATCTGCAGTTGCCCTACAAAATTTAGCTAAAGAGTTTAACGAATCAATTAAATTGTTCCAACAAGAATATTCTCTAAATTTCCAAATGGCTACTTTTAACAAGCCGATTATTTCCATAATGGATGGTATCACCATGGGTGGTGGTGTAGGTCTCTCGATTCATACACCCTTCCGTATCGCTACACAGAATACTAAATGGGCAATGCCTGAAATGGACATTGGATTTTTCCCAGATGTCGGAACCACTTTTGCTTTGCCACGTTTAATTACAATGGCTAATCTAAATTGCCAAATGGCGTTATATTTGGCTTTAACTGGAGAGGTTCTCAATGGTGAAGATGCCTATTTATTAGGATTAGGATCACATTATATTTCAAACGAAAATCTAAATAATTTAGAGAAAAGATTAAGTGAGATTCACAAAATTAACGTTTTCAAATCTGGCAATAAATGGCAGAAGAATAACAATCAAGCCAATATTGTCAACGGTCAGGAAATAATGGATATGATTGATAGTTCTATTAAAGAGTTCAGCACTGGACTACCAAGTAATTACAAGTTCAGATTTACTGACGATCAATTATATGTAATTGAAAATTGTTTTAATATAAATAACATTCGTTCAATTGCCGATGTTATTAAAAATTTAGAAAACTTTAATGGCTCTATTGAGTCCCAGAATTTTGCATTAAAGATTAAAGAAACTTTGTTAACCAAATCTGTCACATCCATGGATATTGCTATAAGATTAATTCAAGAAAATTCTAAGGACCATTTAGAGTCTGCTATTAGAAGGGATTTATACACCGCAGCCAATATGTGTCTGAATAACGTTGATAACTTATCTGAATTTTCTGAAGCATCAAAGCATAAATTGGTTGACAAGCAAAAGCAACCATATAAATGGAACAACAACAATGGTAAAGAATTACTAGCTACTCAAGTAACAGGATTGACTTCACCAAAGCCATCAATTCCTGTATCACTATTGAAAAATAATGTTGATGTAACTTGGAATGAGTATCCATTCCACTACAAATATCAATTACCAACAGAGAAATTGATCAAGGAATATATTGGTAATGGTGGTAGCCTAAATGATAAAAGTTCCGTATTGGATTATTTCGTTAATGTAAATCCTGTTACAAAGGATAAGGATGGTATTAGATTAATCTGTGACAATATTTTGAGAAGAAAATGTGAAATTGATAATGAATCATCCAACTTGAAATGGAAAGATTAATTATTTTATTTTTTAATATAGCCAAATATTTATAGCATGTAAATAAAACAAGTAAATAAGCTACGTAAAATGCAACTAATAATGATATGGTTGAAATTACAATTTGAAACAAAACAAAATACGATAAGATAAAACTAACACAAAATTGCGTTCTTTGAAATAACTTCTATATATACATCAGTTAATATATAAATAAATAAATCAAAAGGATTTTTATTATTAATATTAATATTATTATTGTGAGTTCAATTACTTTTGTAATACTTTTCTTCTGTTTCTTACACCTTCAGCTAATAGTTCCAATACCTTCTCGGTTGAATCCCAACCAATACACGCATCAGTGATTGAACAACCATATTTTAATCCTTCTCTACCACCTTCAGGTGGGACATCTTGCCTGCCTTCTACTAAATTAGATTCGATCATGACACCACAGATAACGTTTTCACCGTCAGTCAATTGATCATAAACTGATTGAGCAACCTTTGGTTGATTTCTGAAATCTTTATTACTATTACCATGAGAGCAATCAACCATGATTCTTCTTTTGTTACCATCTAATAATTTAGCTTTATCTAGTTGTTCTTTGGCTAGTTTAACATTTTCAGGATCATAATTTGTACCATGTTTACCACCTCTTAGGATCACAAATGTATCTTCATTACCTTCAGTACCGACAATCGCAGTGACACCAGGTTTGGTAACACTTAAGAAATAATGTTCATGAGAAGCAGCCCTCATGGCATCGACAGCAACTTGTAAGCCACCGTCGGTACCGTTTTTGAACCCTATTGGGAATGATAAACCAGAAGCTAATTCTCTGTGTAATTGAGACTCTGTAGTTCTAGCACCAATGGCACCTAGGGAGAAACAATCAGATAAAAATTGCGGAGAGATAGTATCCAGCATTTCACCAGCAATTGGTAGTTTTTCAACTAATTTCGTGAACATTTCCCTTGAGACTCTTAATCCTTTATTGATCTGGAAAGAGTTATCAATATCTGGATCATTAATTAAACCCTTCCAGCCAACAGTAGTTCTAGGTTTTTCAAGGTAGGCTCTCATAATAATTAGAAGATCACCAGATAATTTAGTTGCAACAGCATGTAGTTTATCAGCATATTCATACGCAGCTTTAGGATCATGGATAGAACATGGACCAATAACGATAACTAGACGGTCGTCTTTATTGTTAAGAATATTACATACAGCTTCTCTAGCTTGGACGATGATAGATTGACCCTTTTCAGCTATTGGAAATTCATGCTGAAGTAAATCTGGAGGCGTTAAAGGATCGTACCCTTTGATTCTCCAGTCTTCTAGACGAGTCCTGTCACCTGAAAAGTCGTTTTTAATGAACATTGATTATATATGTATATGTGAATAAATGGGAGAAGTTAATAAATAAATTTGTTTTGCTTTAAAATTGATTAAAACAAGTGGTCTAAGGTAGTTAATTGTGTAACATATATAGCAAGTATTGAAAATATGATAAGACTAAGGAATCTAAAAGCATACTACAAGATGTAATAGCCCTGTTTATATAATAGTGACTGCCAACAGTGAAAAATTTGTTTGATCATATCCTCATTCCCTGAAAAATGGGGAGCGGCTCTCACTCCTCAACTGAAATTACATAAATATTCATTTGTATGAGTCAACTGAAAAAAATGGATTAAGTAACATCAACTGTCAGATCCTGAAATTCTCCTTGGTATTTTTCCTAGACACTCGAAGTGAAAAATTTGAGAACTGTGGTAAATTTTTACGAGAAAGAGGAGTAGTTGTGTTTGCACCCATGCACCGCATTGTCATAGAAGGTGATAACAAGTGCATTAACAACAAAATTGGCAACGTCCGTCGTTATTCTAATTTGGAAGTGGTGTTAGTTGTTATTATTAGATGTTGATATTCTAGTTCTGACTTGTTTTGGTGTGTTTGATGTCCCTCAAAATAGAAACGGTTAGGTTGGATAAGGTTTCATCGCGAGTGACCTGGCATATTATGTTCTATGACGCATTTTGGGATATTTACAATTGGTTGAAATATTTCCTAGCTTGAATCGTCCGGTGCAATCAATATTTTCAATGATTAATGAAAATATTGTAGAAAAGACTAATTTTATTCGCTTCTCAAAATAGTATATTAACAGGGGCATGAATCTGTTAAATCAATTTTTATACCTATGAATAAGGATTACAATATCTATAATAGCCTGGTGTAGCTGATTTCATGGATCTTGAAACAATTATTTACTGTAAATCTTTCATTTTATATTGCACTGCATTATATGATAAAATTTAGTATGCATACTTAACGTATTTAAGGATAATGACTAACAATCATGTGTTTCTGTTAGTACAAAGTTTTTGTTACGTTAAAAAAAAGAATTATTTTTCGCTGTTTTTAATGATTGGTATTCTTTACTTCAGATATTTGTTATATCTCAAATATATATATTAATGATTGGTATTTTTCTGATTTTTTATAAATGGTATAAAAATTCATATATTTTTGATGAACAGTTTCGTTTCATTTCTAGTAATTATTCATTTTTTTATATATATTAGGTTCTTCATCAAGGTAAAGTAAGTTTAACACTTTGTATTCTAGTTATATTCTTAGAATTTATGCTTTATTAGTCTCCATTTTGATGGTATGCCTAATTTATATATACGCTTACACTGTGATCCAGGCCTATATTTTCATAGTTATCATTAAACTTTCTAAAATAATTATTATACTAATATAGTCTCCTACTAGATTTACTGTATTAAGGTTCTAGTAATTTTAATATATTTTTGTTTATATTTTTTCTCTCTTTCTTTTGTTTATTAATCAACATCAAATTGTTTAAAAACATAAAATAAAAAATAAAAAAATAAAAACAACTAAAATAATTAAGTTTAAAAAGATTTCCTATTATATATCATTGTGACTATTGTTAATAAAAAAATTTACATTTACTTTATTATTACATTTTGATCTAGTATTATTTAATATAATGAGTAAATAATATTTAAAAATATAATGAAGGATGCGAGGTTCGAACTCGCGCGGACACCGTCCAACAGATCTTAAGTCTGCCGCCTTAGACCACTCGGCCAACCCTCCAATTGTTTTTAAAAATTGTTGTATCGTCAGATAGACTAATACAATTTATTCAGAACGGAAAACAGAGGGTCAGATGGGTTATTATAATTAATATGTATATAACTAACTAAGTATATAATAGCTAACTATAATTCAGAGTGGAACCGCAGATAGTTCGGATCGACAATCAATTGTTATTCGTTATTCAGATTGAGTAATAATTACTTGTCTTTTTTATCTATTAATCTAATGTTCATAATCCTATGAACTCAGATCTCCAATGTCTATAAACTGGGAAATTATGCCACTATTTATACTTTTCGAATTCCTCAATTCTTGTTGGGGAATCCGATATATTTCTAATCATA
>JAJLYB010000191.1:0-11873 GCA_030674245.1 Jamesozyma piceae
TATAAGATAAGAAAAACAAGATAAGGCGATAAGGCTTTAGGATATATAAGAGTTTATCTTAATATCCATATGTAGAATACTTATTTTAATTATATAGAAAAGAAGTAACAGATAATTATATCAAGTCTATATATAATGTCTGTGCCACTAATAAATATAAAACCCCCTGAGTACAATGTCCAACCACTAATTCAACATAAAAAAAGTAACAGATAATTATATCAAGTCTATATATAATGTCTGTGCCATTAATAAATATAAAAACCCCTGAGTACAATATCCAACCACTAATTCAGCACATTTGATTCATACTCAGTAAGCAGTTTTATCTGTTTAACCTTCTCATTTTTTCACCCGTTTTTAACTATTTTGAAAATGTGGACTGGAAAAGCAAATGCTAATAGTATGCAACTTGTAAATAATAGCTGTTATAAAATTCAAAGATTTTCTTGTGATAAATTTTTGAATAAGGGAACGGTTGAGAATATAAAATATTTTAAATATTGTTGATTACATATGAATTTCTTTTTATTTATTTCGAAAATACATTTGTTTCTAAAGTATCTAATTCCTTTAAATCAAAGCTCGATAGTATCAAGTAAGACAATACGTAGATAGTATTAACCCCAATATGTTTTTGTGAATTTTTCAAATAATACATTCTTATTTATCCTTAGTACCTGATGGACATAAGCAAATTCTAATGCTTAAACCCCTTAATTAAACAATATATTTAAATCCCAGAGTGTTCAGAATAATTCAATGCGCGATAACTATCTAACTAATTAATTAATCTTGTTTTTAGTTACATTCAAAGAAAATCCTTGATTGTTACTGGAAAGCATTTTACTAGTTAAGAGGGATTCCTGTTAAGCTGAAATTTAAAAAGAAACGAAAACAAAGTGAAAATTGCACCAATTTCAGAATATAACTTGGTAATACAAAGAATCTGCGAGTAAACATTATCAATTAACCCAAGGAGTGCATAATTAATTAAGTGAAAAAGGAAGTTAGGGGGTTATCACAAAGTATTTTTAGTTGATACACTACATATTAATAGGAGGGACTTCCAACAAAAATAATTTAAAATTGAATTATTACCCATAATAGATCTCTAGGTACTGTGAAGTTTGTTTCTTAGCACTAGATCAGTTAGAACTATATACATAAAAAAAAATTTGTTAATGCCCGAAATGATTTTCCAATGATTTGCATTTCGCGGAGAAAAACTTACGAACCTCCATCGCCGGTCGTCAAGGAATATACGGAATTCCGGCAAATTCCAATAGAATAATATAAAATTGAAGTATGAATAATGAGAAACCTCTTCACTAATCTATGCAAATAGTTATAGTCAAATATATAAAATGGGACCATAATTTTTAGAAAGAATTATGTAAATGATCTGCATTCCTGAAAATAGTTTCTCTTGATCATATTATTTAATAGAAACAATCAGTTTATTATTAAATCAAGTATTAAAATGTTAAGAGAAAATAACAGTAATATCTATCAACAATCAATTCATAAAATTTCAATCTTGAAATTTTTATTTTTCATTCATTTGCTGCTCGGATTAGTTGCCGGTGAAGGTGGAAATGAAACTCATAGTAGTTTATACACTTGCGAGCCACCATATAAACTAGGTACTGGAGTTTTGATTAGATTTTTCTTTTACAACCGATCATATATGACGGAATTTCCTGAAACTAAAAAATACCTGCAGTATCAATATGACTTTCCAGAAAATTTTATTGCACTAGGCCTAGGTAATCCGGAAGTTGGGTTCCACTATAAATCAGATGTGGATGATACAACAAGAAATGGCGTAGACGAAATTGACCAACTTCTTTCAAATTTTACTTTGGAATATACTGGATTTTTCCATCCAAAAGTCACTGGTAACTACACCTTCTATTTAAATGATACAAAAAATTCGACACTTATGTATCTTGGCAGCCGTTCGGCATTTATTTGCTCTGCACCTTCTCCAGAGTTACCATCTGATACAGATGATATTACCTTGAGTACGTTCGATCAAAATGGGGAACTAGATAGTTATGCGGTCACAACGTATTTGGAAGCTGATTCCTACTATCCCTTTAGACTAATATATGTTAAACGTTTTGAGAAGGATGATCTTGACTTTTCGTTTAAAGATCCATCTGGTAAAATAACCAGCGACTTTACTGGATGGTTTTCAGTAAATTACAAGTATGCTAAGCAATTACCTAAAACATTATCTCCTTCCACCAGGGCCAGAACCCAAACCCAAACCCAAACCCAAACCAAACATAGCGCAAAAAATATTGGTGCAAGCCAAGGTGTCAGTTTTTTGAATGCCTTAAGTATTGCTGTATTTATGATATTTCAAATTTAATTTATGCAGTTCTTTTTGTATTTTATTTATAATAAAAAAAGTCTTTCTTTGCAATATCTAAGAGATTTTAGTCAAAAGGAAACTATCAAGTACACATGCAGTGGTTTCTAAGATGAAGTGATACATTTCGGCTGAAACCAGAAATTTCTGTGACTAAATCGGATAGACCGGATTAATAACACCTTAAACCTATACTTTTTCAGAGTGCCAATATGGCAGTTTGAGCTTGACACTCCAGTTTTTCATGCCATTGAAAACGGAAAAGTCAAGAATCTCACAGACATTTCCCTATAAAATTACATCAAATCATATCAGTTTATATCGTGTGTGTCACAATGTTTGTGAACCTTGATCCGATTTCGGTGCGAACTGGTAAACCCGAGATCCAGTGCATTGAATGTGGGATCCGTGGATATTTTGCACCTAGAATGATACATAGGGTGACACAGGAACACAGCCTTATACACTAAAATAGAAGTATTTTTCCACGGAACAAGAAAATTTCCAAAGATAGCAGTTTTTCTTTCAGTGTAACGCATGCAGTGATTACTTTTCCTACGGACAACTGACACTATCTCCTGTAATGTCCGACTTGACACCGTAATGTTCGGACAGTTTAAAGAGTGTGTGCCACAGAGGCAAACAATCGGGACAGAGAAAAGCACAGAGTAAATCATGGAGCTTTACAATTCCGCGGAACCAATACACACAAACAAACAAACAAACAAACAAATAAACAAACAAACAGATTTCTTTTTTTAGGAGTTTCTTAAATTTGTGCCTTCCTCCGTTGCTTTCTGGCCAAGTTCCACGAGCTAAAAAATATTTTTCACTTTTTAATTTTCATTTCACATTCATTTTGTTATTACTATTATTTTGCTAGTGATACTTCTATTAGCAGCAGAAAAAGGATAGGATCATTCTATGGTGTGTTAATGCATCAGTAAAGTTCAAGACACCCTCTGTCTGTCGATACAGATAATTTGACAGACCTATCAATCTATATAAATACAGAATCACAAACATTATTATCTTTTCTGTTTTTTTCCTTTAATTATATCTCTCTTATTCTTATATATACTTATATAGCATATACTAGCGCAAAAATTACGTACATCGAGAATTTGAAAGCAAAAAATAACATTCATAATTATATTTTGTTTCAAACTCTCATATCGGTGCTTTCAATTATTATTTTAATATGAGTGACAAGAAATCAGATATAGAAGTTAACAGTCATTCTTCTGAACCTACAGGCTCAGACACTTCTTCAAAATTACATCCATACAATGGTCTAGACACCCAAGCAAAGGAAACAATCAGAACTCTAGCTAGAACAATCACCAACCAGAGTTTAACTGGTTCTGCTTCATTAAGAGACCAAGAGAGCTATGCAGATGCTCAATCCATCTTCTCAAATATAGAAGGTGTTAACCCTGTCTTTTTTGACAAGAATGCCCAAGGTTATAACCCAAAATTAGATCCAGAATCTGATGATTTCTCAAGTTCTGAATGGGTTAAAAATATGGCGAAATTAGTTAAAACTGACCCAGATTACTACAAACCTTACTCCTTAGGATGTGCTTGGAAAAATTTGACCGCTTCGGGTACTTCATCAGATATAGAGTTTCAGGGTAACGTTGTCAACATGCCAAGAAAAGTACTAGGTGAAATTTACAGAAAGATAAAACCTGTAGACGAAAAGAACACTTTTCATATTCTTAAACCAATGGAAGGTATAATAAATCCAGGTGAACTTCTAGTTGTTCTAGGTAGACCAGGTTCTGGTTGTACAACTTTACTAAAGTCTATCTCTTCAAATACACATGGTTTCAACCTTGGTAAGGACACAACCATTTCATATAGTGGTCTATCACCAAAGGAAATTAAAAACCATTACCGTGGTGAAGTAGTATACAATGCCGAAGCTGATATCCATCTACCTAACTTGACCGTATATCAAACCCTATACACTGTAGCAAGATTAAAGACCCCACAAAATCGTATCAAGGGTGTCGACAGAGACACTTTTGCTAGACACATGACCGAAGTAGCAATGGCTACATATGGTCTATCACATACTAGGAACACAAAAGTCGGTAATGATTTAGTTAGAGGTGTCTCAGGTGGTGAGAGAAAGAGAGTTTCCATCGCTGAAGTCTCTATCTGTGGTTCTAAGTTTCAATGTTGGGATAATGCAACAAGAGGTTTAGATTCTGCTACCGCTCTAGAGTTTATCCGTGCTTTGAAAACTGAAGCAAAAATAGAGAGCAGTACTGCAACTGTTGCCATCTACCAATGTTCCCAAGACGCCTACGATATGTTCGATAAAGTTTGTGTCCTAGACGATGGCTACCAATTATACTTCGGTTCTGCTTCGAAAGCAAAGAAATATTTCGAGGATATGGGTTATGTGTCTCCAGAGAGACAAACTACTGCTGATTTCTTAACCGCTGTCACTAGTCCTTCAGAAAGAATAATGAACCAAGATTTTATAAAGAAAGGTATCACAATCCCAAAGACTGCAAAGGAGATGAATGATTATTGGTTAAAATCCCAAGACTACAAAGAATTATCTGCTCAAATTGATCAATCTTTACAAGCAGGAAATGGTGCAGACATCGAAAATATTAGAGAAGCTCATGCTGCCAAACAATCAAAAAGATTAAAACCAAGCTCCCCATACACAGTCAGTTTTGGTCTACAAGTTAAATATTTATTGACAAGAAATAAATGGAGAATTCAAAACGACCCAAGTGTCTCATTATTTATGATTCTTGGTAATTGTTCGATGGCTCTTATCCTGGGTTCCATGTTTTACAAGGTTATGAAATCAAATGGTACTGATACATTCTATTTCCGTGGTGCTGCTATGTTTTTCGCTGTTCTTTTCAATGCTTTCTCATGTCTATTGGAAATTTTCACATTATACGAAGCTAGACCAATCACAGAAAAACACAAAACTTATTCCTTATATCATCCAAGTGCTGATGCTATGGCATCCATTATTTCTGAAATTCCAAATAAAATGATTATTGCTATTTGTTTCAATATTATTTTCTATTTCATGGTCAATTTCAGAAGAAATGCTGGTGTGTTTTTCTTTTACCTATTAATTAACGTTGTCGCTGTCTTTGCTATGTCTCATTTATTCAGAACTGTTGGTTCCCTTACAAAAACACTTTCGGAAGCTATGGTTCCTGCATCCATGTTATTATTAGCCATGTCTATGTTTACCGGTTTTGCCATCCCAAAGACTAAAATTTTAGGTTGGTCTAAATGGATCTGGTACATCAACCCACTAGCCTACCTTTTCGAATCTCTTATGATTAACGAGTTCCATGATATTAAATATAAATGCTCCCTTTTTGTCCCATTTGGTCCTGCTTATGTTAACGCTACTGGTACAGAAAGAATTTGCTCTGGTCGTGGTGCCATCCCTGGTCAAGATTATATTCTTGGTGATAACTTCTTAAGAGAAAGTTATGACTATATCCATAAACATAAATGGAGAGGCTTTGGTATCGGTATGGCTTATGTTATATTTTTCTTATTTGCCTATCTAGTCGTTTGTGAATATAACGAAGGTGCAAAACAAAAGGGTGAAATCTTAGTTTTTCCACAAAGTGTTATTAGAAAGATGAAAAAACAAAATCAATTAAACCCTAGTGATTCAAATATAGTTCAAGATTTAGAAAAAGGTTCTGTTGGTACTGATGAAAGTGTAACAGATAAGAGAATGCTACAAGATACAGATGACACAGTTGAGTCTTCAAATAATGGCGATGATAATGTTGGTTTAAGTAAATCTGAAGCTATCTTCCATTGGAGAAATTTATCTTACGAAGTTAAAATTAAGGATGAAACTAGAAGAATTTTAGATAACGTTGATGGCTGGGTCAAACCTGGTACTTTAACCGCTTTAATGGGTTCCTCTGGTGCTGGTAAGACAACATTATTGGATTGTTTAGCTGAAAGAGTTACAATGGGTGTTATTACTGGTGATGTTCTTGTTGATGGTCGTCCTCGTGATGAATCTTTCCCAAGATCCATTGGTTATTGTCAACAACAAGATTTACATTTGAAAACTTCTACTGTTAGAGAATCATTAAGATTCTCTGCTTACTTACGTCAACCTGCAAGTGTTTCAAATGAAGAAAAGGAAGAATATGTTGAACAAATTATTCATATCCTAGAAATGGAAAAGTATGCCGATGCTGTTGTCGGTGTTGCTGGTGAAGGTTTAAATGTCGAACAAAGAAAGAGATTAACTATTGGTGTCGAATTAGCTGCTAAGCCAAAATTATTAGTTTTCTTAGATGAACCAACATCTGGTTTAGATTCTCAAACTGCTTGGTCTATTTGTCAATTAATGAGAAAATTAGCTAACCATGGCCAAGCTATCTTATGTACTATCCATCAACCTTCCGCTATCTTAATGCAAGAATTCGATCGTTTACTATTTTTACAGAAGGGCGGTAAGACAGTTTATTTTGGTGATTTGGGTAAAGGTTGTAAGAAAATGATTGAATATTTTGAAAGAAATGGTTCTCACCCATGCCCTCCAGATGCAAATCCAGCTGAATGGATGCTGGAAGTTGTTGGTGCTGCTCCAGGGTCTCATGCAAATCAAGATTATTATGAAGTTTGGAGAAACTCTGATGAATTTAAAGCTGTACATGCTGAATTAGATACAATGGAGCAAGAACTACCAAACAAGTCCAAGCTCGATCTTGATGATATAGAAAATACCAAAGAATTTGCATCCAGTATTTCTTATCAAATTGGGTTAGTCAGTGTTCGTCTGTTTGAACAATATTGGAGATCCCCTGAATATTTATGGTCCAAATTTGTTTTAACTATTTTCAATGAATTATTTATTGGGTTCACATTTTTCAAAGCAGATACATCATTACAAGGTTTACAAAATCAAATGTTAGCTATTTTTATGTTCACGGTTATCTTTAATCCGCTATTACAACAATATTTACCAACTTTCGTTCAACAGAGAGATTTGTATGAAGCAAGAGAAAGACCATCTAGAACATTCTCTTGGAAAGCTTTTATTACTTCTCAAATTCTTGTTGAAATTCCTTGGAATATATTGGCTGGTACCATAGCCTTTTTGATTTATTACTATTCAATTGGTTTCTATAACAATGCTTCCGAAGCTGGTCAATTACATGAAAGAGGTGCCTTATTCTGGTTATTCTCTACAGCATTCTTTGTTTTCGTTGGCTCTATGGGTCTGTTATGTGTTTCATTTAATGAGATTGCTGAAAATGCTGCTCATATGGCTAGTTTAATGTATACCATGTGTTTATCCTTCTGTGGTGTTATGGCTACACCAGACGCTTTACCAAGATTCTGGATTTTCATGTACAGAGTCTCACCTTTAACTTATTTGATTGATGGTTTGTTGGCTACTGGTGTTGCTAATGTACCAGTTGTCTGTAGTAAGAATGAAATTTTGGTTGTTAATCCTCCATCTGGTATGTCATGTAGTCAATACATGGGACCATATTTGAAGTATGCTGGAACTGGTTACTTAGTAGACACTGGATCCCCTGATTTATGTGGCATTTGTCCATTTTCCTCTACCAATGATTTCTTAAAGACTGTTAGTGCTAAATATTCAAGAAGATGGAGAAATTTTGGTATTTTTATTTGTTACATCGCAATTAACTATATTGGAGGTGTTTTATTCTACTATTTAGCAAGAGTTCCAAAGAAGAGTGGTAGTTTACACAAGAAGAGTGATTAGTTATAGAATTTTTGGCATTTCGTATATATGTATGTATATATTTATTTTAAACCCTTTATACAGTAATTTAATAATACCTTATATTTAGTAAAATGCTGAGGGACAGTTACTATCAACATTCTAAATAATTTGTCCGATAATTAATAATCGACCTAAGAGCTTTCTGCTGAAACTCTAATAATGCATAGAGACCTGATATAGGGCTATAATGGTATTACGATTATTCTAGAAAGTTCTAAAATGATTATGAAAATATAGGCTTATACCACGGTTTAAGTGTATACATAGAATGAGTGTACTATAAAAGTAGAAACTAGTAGAATGATGTAGCAACTTCGAGAAGAAGAACTCATTTAGAAGAAGACCTCAAAGTATAAAAGGATGGATAATGTCTAAGAAAATAACAAAGTTATTCATCAATAGACTTATATATCTTATATACAATTTATAAGAAACGAGAAGAATTAATAATTATTCAGTATACATAAATATTCAGAATAATAACCATTCATAGAAGTATTACATTATAATAAATTGTTGAGATATTACCCTAACAATATATAATAAGACGGCTCTTAATGTAGGAACCGTATAAGATAAGAAAACAAGATAAGGCGATAAGGCTTTAGGATATATAAGAGATTATCTTAATATCCATATGTAGAATACTTATTTTAATTATATAGAGAAAGAGAAAAAGATAATTATATCAAGTCTATATATAATGTCTGTGCCACTAATAAATATAAAAACCCCTGAGTACAACGTCCAACCACTAATTCAACATAAATTAATGTCGGATCTAAAAAATACCAACTGTTATTAAGATTTACTTTTTAGAGAGAATTAAGCGATGAAAAACAAATGCGTAAATAAAAGATTCACAACTTAATGTAAAACAATATTGAAGATATATAAGATAAACAGAATACATATCGGTTGATTAGCTAGTTAAATAGATTATAAAACAATTTAAATATCAAAGTCTTATTGAAATAATTGATATAAAAGTGAACTATAATTATTTTTAAGAGTAAACTGAATTAGTTATAACCATAGCTGTATTGGAATTGAACAGATGAATGTTGGCCTCATGCGATCAAGAATCATCAAACATATATTAATATCCACATCGCGCATATGTTTTGGGATGCTATAGCCTCAATATAGTAAAATTTTAAACTTTCTGATTATCATATTTCAGAACTTACCAATCATGGTGATACCATCGTAAAATATACTTTCACCATCTAGAAAACAGCAATAACTGGTTGGATTACGTCCATGAATATCAATTGTTACTATTGAAGAGAAATCGATTACATTGCATATAACATCATATTTACTAATATGTCAAGGTTAGGGTTATCACGGTTTAATAAATTGATAATAAATGGAATGTTGAAGTATAACGAACTTTATGAGTAGGGAAACGAAATGTTTAAAGAAAAATTTCAGTGAACTTCGTGGACAGGATAATTCCATATAGGAATTAATCCTAGTATGCTTTATATATACATAAATCGATTACCTAGTAGTTAGACTATATCTCACATAAAAGACGAAATAGCTGCGAGTTATCAGGACCAGACTAATAAGAAGTAATCTAACATCCTTCTATTAATATATATATATATATTTTTCTATCTTATTTTGTTACCCCCCACTAAACAGCTTCCCCGACATAAGACGGCAACAAATCAACGAACGACAAAATGTATTTCCAAAGCTACACATTTCATTGCATTTTACAGGCTACTTAATATTCTCAGAGGAGATTAGAGAAATAATTCTAAAAGATATATCTCAACAAGTTAGCTTGGTTACCTGTTAATACTTTCGATTTCCTTACACCAGATCGTGGGACTAAGATAGAACAGGACACGTTTAAGTTATTACTTGGTAATTGCTTTAGTGAGGGGAACTAGGTAATTGCTTACAAATTCAGATTTAACCAGCTTCAGGGTGATGTTTATCTATCGACCACTTTCTTTTAAAGGGCAAAGTTTAATTTTTAGAGATTTGTGCAAAAGGAATTGTAATTATTTGGGAACCGTTTCTCGTTTCATTTCTACCTACCAAAATTTCGACTATATATTACCCTAGCAAAGTGTGGAGATTAAACACCGAATATTATTTTCTTGTGGAAAAAGTTTCTGCCAAGGGATATTTCCTTTTGAGATTTTATGTTGAAAAACAGGGTAAAACAGAAAAAGCGTTTCTGATTACAATATCAAAAAACATGCGCGACATTCTCAAGACAAAACAAGAAAAATAGGGGGCTTAGTAGTAGGGATAACAATAAATGCGGCAGGATGGAATAAAAACCCAAGGTAAACGTTGTTATATTTAGAAATAACGGGCTTTTGTCCGACGTTTTAATTACAACAGAATCTTTTGTCGAATATTCTAACTGTTTACTGCGTTCCAGTAAAACTACGGACCAGTAAATTCTAGATTGAGGAGTTATTGTAGTAGCGTGAAAATTCGGAAATTCGAAGATGTTCTATTTAATTAGTTATTTTGCCTTTTTGTTTTCTGGGAAATTTACTCTGCACAAGAAAAACACAAAGTATAATTTTATTATTAACTAGCATGCTTCTTATTAGGTAAGTAGTATAATAACATATTAGACACTGTAAAATAAAAGTTTCGAAAGCATTCTAGACTTTGCCTAGATTCCAAATTAGTGACAAGCAATTGGGGAAGATGATTTTGGGATATATTCACTAATTTTTTCTTTCTATACTGTTCTGTTTGATTCATTTTAATAAAGTTAACTCTTTTAATAAGAGAATTCACTTTAATTCATGATAGTGGCAACTAAATCCATGTTAGAGACTCATTAATTTTCAAAATAATGTAATTTTGCACCTAATATCAATAACACATAATTTCATTGACCCTGAAATGTTAACTTCATTTATGAGTAATTTGGTGTTGATATGGTCTTCTGTTCTTAACCTTGACCCCTTTTTTGTCAAGATATTAATGCAAAGAGCGGATCAATATCATCCGCAAGTAAAACCGCGAAGAAAGTGATCCATATTAACTGATAACCGTAGAAGTGTATATAGTACACATCACCAATATCACTTTAAAATCCACTGCAAACATTTATTAGATAAAGTTTAAATTAACAAAAATTCAAAGATAATGCTTTAGTAGTTCTCTTATAGATACTAGTTGCTATTATATTAATAGTACAAATATTGCTAGTCTCCTCAAAGAGAAAATTTGCAATAAATAAGAAACACGTGAAGTTTTTGCGCTACTTAAATGTCTGAAGCCAAAACCCCACGGTATGTGCTACAACTATCCCTTTCCGGTAATATTAATACTTACTATTTGATATATGATTTGTGCTTGAATTACTGCAATTTAATTAAATTGCAGTAGAAAGAAATGTCCTTCTTGGTCTTTTTTCCGCTTTTTTTCTTTTTTTTCTTTTTTTCTTCAGCGTAAATTTAGTGTGAATTAAGGTTTTAATTTTTCTCCAATTGTTTCTGTTTTCCTATAAAGGAGTATCTAGAGTTTTGTTTTGACAATTGAACAATACTGGCAAACAAGGCGGACCCGTTGAAAATTTTTATGGCTTTGGCGAACCAAGAAAAGAGATAGTTTTTTGCACTATAAACCTATTGTGCAAACCATCCCGGCATGATAAGTAAGCATACGCTAGTGTTATAGTTATCCACAGTAATAAAGTTGGAAACTACTACGGAAGGA
>JAJLYB010000192.1:0-11874 GCA_030674245.1 Jamesozyma piceae
GGTTTCAGTGGATAAATACGTTCAATGTAGCTTCACGAAGGTACGATTAAAGGGTAAAATAAAAGGATATTAATTATATATATAGTTGTCTGTCTTTCTTATACATTACAAGTAAAGTAAAGTAATAGTGAGAAGCAATATGTCGAGAGACGTGTTGCTCATCTTATATATGAATTTTTCTATATGAAAATTTTAGGTGGGCGTCCGTAGTTAAGATGACGCTAAATAGTATTTCGTCTATGTTCATAGTTATGCTATCAATAAAATCCAAACCTTGGACAAATGCATAACTTGACATGTAGACTTAGACTAGCTTGTTATATTAGTATTTTCTTCTAAATTTTATATTCCATAAAATTATCTCAAACAATACAAAATATTAATAACTGAGCGCAAGTGGTTTAGTGGTAAAATCCAACGTTGCCATCGTTGGGCCCCCGGTTCGATTCCGGGCTTGCGCATAATTTGCTACTTAGGTAGTATGGAAATATTGTTATAAAAATCAGTTTCTTATTGCTGTTTTACCATAATATTTTTTTAATACTGGATCTAGTGAAAAGACTAACTCGAATATTATTTATATTTTGAATGCAATACACTGCAAGGTAATATGGCGCGGTGTACTGTTGTTTCCCTGAAAGAAAAAAAACGTAATATAAACGTTTCATTATCTTTTGTTTAAAGGAAGAAAGTGCATAATGAACTATATATTATTAGAGAGTGCAGCCTAAAGAAGTTAAAGAAAAACTACAAAGAAGAATAAATGTCGAACAACGAAGAACCTTCATTCCTGGAGATTGATGATGATCTTGATGGGGTAGATGATTTTCTCAATGATCCTAACCCTTTTGAGGACCCAACTATAGCCACGACGACTGTCGAAGGTGACTCAATGATCCCTGATACAGCCAAACCACATGCTACACCACCTGGATATGATCAAACAATTGCAACTGATGATGTGAATGCTAGTTCTAAAAAGGAATTGCCACCTGGATTGATTAATTATTATTCCAAATTTTTCCAAATAGACTCACAGACGTTTAGGACAAAGTTTTTTAATAGTTTAAAATTTAACAATTCCATCTTTACTGACGCTACAGTTGAGGGAGCAGAGTTTAAAAACAAAGAATTATTTGGTGCCATATGGATTACTTGTAGTATTATTCTTATAAAATTTATATTTCCTGGCTTAATTAATATGATATACTATGGTATTATTAAGGGTATTAAAGTCAGTGGTACGATAATCGGTGACGATAGAGAAAAGATATTTTGGAATCTGATTCATTCAATTTGGTTGTTCGGGATATACACGTTTGTAGTTCCATTTATCGTGTTGCAAGTTATTAATAAGGATGACAATGGCAACGCAAATGACAACGCTACTGAGGAAGGAGGAGCAGTGGCTGGAAATCATATTGTGTTCAATCCTAATGTAAAGAGTTTGATTGGATTAATTAGTGTTTATGGGTATGGCAATAGCATTTGGTTAATTGCTTTACCGGTGCTTGATATTGTAAATAGATTTAACAATTACAAGCCGGCAGTGATAATTGAATGGGGTGTTATTGGTGTCGCTTGGTTAAAGATGGCACAGTATATGCATGTTCAAATATCAGATCGTGGTAATGGTCATATGAGACTGCCATTTTCTATGATTTTTATCTTAGGGTTCCATACAATCTTTTCGGTATTGTTAATGTTTATATTATATTAGAATTATTATTATATATATATAAATATTATTTTTGTCTATAAGTTATATATACATGCATATATAATAGAACTATGCGTAAAATACTTAAATTTTATATGTTCTTTTTTCGATTCAAAAGCCTGCAGTTTTGTAATCAGTTAAAGTCATTTCAAAGATTGGCTTATTTTTGACCTTTTGTGAAATCTTTGAGAAAATACTGATGTCACTTCTTGTAAACCCTTTTGAAAACGTGCAACAATTCAAGATATTGTTATTTTTACTTATGTTATTACAATTTTCATTATTATGGTGATAATTATTTGTATTACTATGGCTGTTGTTGTTATTATTCTGGTTATTTGTTGATAATATTGGTGTTGTTATTGTTGTTTTTCTTTTACAGCATGATTGACATGGCTTGAATAGGATGAGTTTGTCAATATGTTTAATTAAGCTCAATGAAATATTTTGAATATTTTTATCCTTCGATGATGATATAGATGGAGATATTAATGCTGATGGTTGGTTAATAAGTTCATATATGATGTCCTTTGGAATATTCAAGTTGTTCAATAAAAATGATTCATTTTTCAAAATGTCATCTTTCTTTAGTTCATGATGCAAGTTATTTGAAATTGATTGTATGATGGATTCATCCTGTGATAAGATTTCAATCTTTGCATCACATTTAATCTTTTTCATACGACATTTATCACAGCTTGGACCCACACGTTGTCTTTTATTTAAGTTTAAATGTGCGCTTGGATTTGAATTTGGAGTTTGGTTTGCGTTTGCGTTTGTATTGGTGTTTGAATTTGGAATTGAATTATTATTTGTTTTTGATTTGGGTTTTGGGTTTGAATTTATATTTGGAGTGGTTATTCTAACTAATGAACTGTTGCTGTTGTTGTTGCTGTTATTAATCGATACAGGTGTAATAATTCTTTGGTGATTATCCTGTGCATTTAAGTAAACATTTTGGCCAAATTGTACTGGAGATAATTGATTACGTAACGGTATAGGTTGCTGTTGTTGTGGGTACTGCTGTTGCTGTGGGTACTGCTGTTGTTGTGGATACTGCTGTTGTTGTTGTTGAAGATGATGCTGCTGTAATGAGTGCTGTGGTAACTGAGAGGAACTAATTGATGGGGATATGCTTGTGCTTACTGGTAAAGTAGGTGGAGGTGTAATATTAGCGATATTGATTGGGTTATGGTATGTTACATTTTGATTTGAGTTTAAAGTTACATTTAAATTTACATTATTATTATTATTATTATTATTATTATTATTATTATTATTTTGTTTTTGCTGCATAGTTGATAATTTTGGTCTCTTTGTTGCTAATAAGGCTAAATTATCCAAACCGTTATTTGAAGTCTGTTGATTATCCAATGATCTCTTATTTGAGAAATCATTTGATAAGAAAAGGACGTTCATATTTGTACCGTTGTTGGTATTGACAATTGTTTTATTTGTAGTGATATTAGCAACAGCAGTACTGGATGTGGTTACAGGAGTACTACCAGTACTGCTCGTAGTAGCGCTAGGGTTTGGATTAGGATTAGGATTTGAGTCTGAAGCGTTCGAACCTATACTACTAATAAGCATACCAATACTTGGTAATAGTAGAGGTGGTTTATCCCCATCTCTATTTGATATCGCAATACTATTGATTGTCATGATATATTATAATTACTATTGTTTGTGTTATTTATATGCTGTTATATCATAAACTTTGGATATATATATTTTTCTTATTTTTCAATGGATACGATAGAATAATGGAGGAGAATTTAAAAAATGGTACCAAAAAAATAAAAAGATAAAATAGATATATGTCTATATATGTATATGTCAATATATAATTGATTAGTCTTGTTAGGATGATCGTAACTGGATATTAGTTAATATATCGATGGTGATATATGTATTATAGAATACGGTTGAAAGGAGGGTTTTCGAAATAAGTGAATTAATTGAAAATTTACAGAATAGTTGTTGTATTTATTTATATAATCAACGAGAAAAGAAATTATAATGCTCGATTAGTTAATCTCGAAGTGGAATCTGAACGAGAGAGAGGAACCGCAATGAAAACGACGGAACAAATAGAGAATGGAAGAAAAAAGAAACAGAGTCCGAAAAAACCAAGCCCGAGACGTGCGAAACAAATTTGTCGAAGAGTGTATTGCTGCTGATGACGAGATCATTTCCTGTGTGTCTGTGTGTCTGGCAGTGGCGGGTGTAGTTCCTGTCGGGGTCCAGCGTCCCTGCCGGTCCCTGCCGACGTCCTCTGCGTAGCAAACAAACCCGAACTAGAAATAGGCTGGAGAAGCACAAAGAAAAAAGCGGAAATACAACGGGCAACGGGCAACGGGCAACGGAAACAGACAGTACACAGTACACAACGGACCGGATGGGCAAAGGCCTCGGAAAAAAACACAACGAAATGGTCTACTTTCATTTTATCAAGAAAAAGCAGGGCAAACTAGCAGAAGAAATTACTGGAACAACCGTTTGGTAAATTACTTCTACACATGTACCCAGGCCTGGGTAAACATGGTAAACATGGTAAACGGAATTTCAAAGATGTTCATTCTATTCGTAATTGTGACTGTTTTGTAACTCCATCCTAGAATTTGCGGGAAAATTTTAAGAAAAATAAAGATAGGGTTAGTTGCTACATGACAAGACAATTCAAGAGAGGACAATTCATTCCCCGTCATTAAGTTACTTAACTATCAATTGAGAGTAAGTTCATTCCATGTATTTATTTTCTTGAATCCTAAAGTGTGTGTGTCAATTCATGGTTCTATCAAATTAACCCTAGTAACACTTACTATACTCTAAGCTCCTGTTATAGTCGCACACAAACACACTTCGGTTGTTTCTCTTTTTCTAACTTTTTTTTTTGCCTTTTCTTTTTGCGGAGTTTGATTCCATCAGCGACAACTCCTTCAGAGGATTTACAGAATTCCAGGAGGGGAAACCCATTTGCAACGCAGTGGGAAAATCCGGTTTGTTCCGTTGTTTCCACACCCACAAAAACTGAAAAGCACAAAAACACAAAAACTGAAACAAGAATTTTCGGGGTTCCCATTTTTGGTTCTGGTTTTTATTTTCTACTTTTCTTGTACTGTCAAAAAGGATTTTGCTCGCCGTGGAAATGGATATTTACATTCCATTTTCAAAGATGCCCATTGGTATTAACTCCGAAAATCTAATATTCCGCTTAACACAAGACTCTTTCTGAACATTCACTATTCAATATTCAATATCCAGTGTTTTCGTAGTTATCTTATATACAGGTATAGCATTAACTGCAAAGCAGGCAATTCAACGTTTACTACAGCATATCTCCATTACACTTTTTTATTACCCGGTTCGGTTGCGATGTGTGATTTCTACCATCCCCCCTAGAACTTTCGTGCAACACGTAAGTCGCCACCCAAAAATCTAAGCAAAAACAAAAATAACGCGTTAAATTTTCATTCTCTTATATAATAATATATACACACATCGAGAATCCTTAATGTTTGACTGTTAGACAAGAATCAAACCAACCCTCTAATTTACATTCATTGTATATTCCCATATGGCTAGAAGAAGATTACCCGATAGACCTCCAAATGGTATAGGGTTCGGCGAAAGACCAAAACTAGTACCGAAGAAGTTAAATACACAAAACTCTTTGGATATTCTATCTAAACCGTTTAAAGTTCCATATAAAGTAACTAAAAATTATAACTCTATAGACTCTAAGGGTAAAACCCAACTCATAGTAGCAGGAAGATCCCTGAGGCAAAGATCAAAGACAGTATCATATTCGGGATTAGACGTGGATATAGAATCGGATGCTCTCGATAACTCCCTTGTCGTTGATAATAACAGCATATCGTTCTCTCAAACAAAGCGAAGAAAAGACGCTCTAAGTTTGAAAAGATTATTAGAAGATCCGCATCGATTGAACCAAATAGAATCAACTTTAAAGAGATCATTCACAGTACCAATTAAAGGCTATATTCAAAGACATAGTTTACCATTAACATTAGGAACTAAGAAAAAAATTATCTCAGAACCAAGACCATTGCATGATCCAACTGATGAGTTTGCTATTGTCCTATATGATCCTTCCGTAGATGGAGATATGATCATTCAAGATTCAACAGATACTGTGATAGATTCGCATCCACAACATAATACATCACCTACAACTAGTATTAATTCCGATACCAATACCAATAGCAGCACTTCCAATTCTACCGCTATTACTATACAAACAAATAATCAAAAACATTCGCATAAATTTCAACATCCACAACGATTATCTAATGGTTCGAGGAATAAATCATTAAAAGAATTATTAGGTAATACCGATTCAGATTATGATTCACAAATTAAGAAAAAATTCGCAAACGTACCCGTGGTGATAGATCCAAAATTATCAAAAATTTTAAGACCACATCAAGTAGAAGGTGTCAAATTCTTGTATAGATGTGTGACAGGTTTAGCGATGAAAGATTACCTCGATGCAGAAAAGGTTAATTCAAGCATTACCGAATTAACTTCTGATGTATCCTCTTTAGACGATACAACCTCTACAGATATTGAACTAACTAAAAATTTTGATCCTGAAGATAATACGAATTCGACACCAAAAGCAAAATTAAAAAGTAAAAACAAAAATAAATCAAAGAAAAAACAAAAAGTAGAATCAAAAAAGGAAGAAGAAAAAATTGTAGAAATAAATAGAGGTGCATATGGATGTATTATGGCAGATGAAATGGGTCTGGGAAAAACATTACAATGTATTGCTCTTATGTGGACTTTGTTAAGACAGGGACCTCAAGGTAAAAGACTTATAGATAAATGTATTATTGTTTGTCCGTCATCTTTGGTTAATAACTGGGCAAATGAATTAGTAAAATGGTTAGGGCCAGGGACACTATCACCTTTAGCCATTGATGGTAAAAAATCGTCGCTATCTGGTAGTACAGATGGGACTGTCTCCCGGGCTGTATATTCTTGGGCACAAGCAAAAGGAAGAACTATTGTGAAACCCGTACTGATCATTTCATATGAAACTTTACGTCGTAACGTTGATCAATTGAAAAATTGTGACGTAGGATTGCTATTAGCTGATGAAGGGCATAGACTTAAAAATGGCGATTCATTAACTTTCACAGCTTTAGATAGTATTAACTGTCCAAGAAGAATCATTTTATCTGGTACACCAATACAAAATGATCTTTCAGAATATTTTGCCCTATTGAATTTTTCAAATCCTGGTTTATTAGGAACAAGAGCAGACTTTAGGAAAAATTTTGAGCTTCCAATCTTAAGAGGTCGTGATGCTGATGCAACGGATAAGGAAATTTCAAAAGGTGGGAAACAATTACAGAAATTATCCAATGTGGTATCAAAATTCATTATCAGAAGAACCAATGACATTTTATCAAAATATTTACCTTGTAAATATGAACATGTTATATTTGTTAATATGAAGCCGTTCCAAACAAATCTATATAGACAACTGCTTAAGTCAAGAGACGTTAAAAAATTAGTTAAAGGTGTTGGTGGGTCACAACCATTACAAGCCATTGGTGTTTTGAAAAAACTTTGTAATCACCCAAACCTTTTAGATTTTGAAAAGGAATTTGAAGATATTGATGATGATGCATTGCAAATACCAGATGATTACGAATTTCAAAATTCAAAAAGCAGAGAGATTCAAACAGATTACTCTGGTAAATTCTCAGTGTTAGAGAGGTTCTTACATAAAATTAAAACAGAATCGGACGATAAAATTGTTTTGATTTCAAATTATACCCAAACACTAGATTTGATTGAAAGAATGTGTAGGTATAAGCACTATAGTTCGGTCAGATTGGATGGTACAATGACAATAAATAAAAGACAAAAATTAGTCGATAGATTCAATAATCCAGAGAATGAGGAATTTATCTTCCTTTTAAGTTCAAAAGCTGGTGGTTGTGGTATTAATTTAATCGGTGCTAATAGATTGATCTTAATGGATCCGGATTGGAACCCTGCGGCAGATCAACAAGCTCTAGCCCGTGTTTGGAGAGATGGGCAAAAAAAGGATTGTTTTATATATAGATTTATCTCAACAGGTAGTATTGAGGAGAAAATCTATCAAAGACAGTCAATGAAAATGAGTTTAAGTTCTTGTGTGGTAGACGCTAAAGAAGATGTTGAACGATTATTTAGTGCAGATAATTTAAGACAATTATTTCAATTTAATGAGAATACGATTTGTGATACCCATGAAACCTATCACTGTAAGAGATGTAATAGTAAAACAGGTAAGCAAATGATTAAGGCACCTGCAATGTTATATGGTGATGCTACTACCTGGAATCATCTTAACCATTCAGGTTTAGAAAGGACGAATGATCATTTACTTCGTAATGAGCACAACCATGATGATATTAGTTATGTGTTCCAATATATATCGCATTAGAAAACCTAAGTCATTTATATACCTATATTAATGAATAAGTTAATATGTGTATGTATACACATCAGTTTGTAATGAATACTCTGTTAATAGATGGGAGTTTCTTACTTATTTGAGTAATCTCCCTCTCCTGTAAACGTAACAACGGAATAATATATTATAATTTGTCATAGTAGGTTACTGACATTCTCTTTACCTCATTTATTTTTTATAAGTTAATTATTCTGTGATTTAAATTGGTTTTATATAATTGAGTACTTATAGCAGGTATTTAAACTTCTGCTTGTATTTTTTTTTTGGTGGAAAGCTTTCTTAACATTGCAATGTGAACGTTAATTTGTTTCACATTTTTAAGATAAATATAAAAAAAGAAGGGTATATTCAAAATTAAAACTTCAAATAAACTACGGATTGATATTCACTAATAGGAACCAAATTGCAAATATAAACATGGATGAATTACTAGCGAAAGCAGGATCACAAGCAGTAACATTTGCTATAAAATCTGGTGTATCACTTGCCTCTTCATATGCAATTAAAACAATCAGTAACTTCATTGTCCAAATTCCAAAGAGTGATGCTAGAAATATAGAAGCACTTAAAGTGCAATTAGAAGATAGAATAGACATTGTATCTTCTGCAATTGATTTGATTAGGTTGGTTTCAGCGAGAGGAAATACCAATTTACAAAGTACTTTAAAATTAACGAGGAATTTGAAATTAGAAATTGATAAATTTGATGAAAATATACAGACTTTACTTAGTGATGTTGAATCTTCCACTAATCAAAAGTCCCAAAATATTGCAATTAAAAAAGTAGAATTATACATTTTAGACCTTTTGAAGCGCATTGAAGAAGTAACCCCTTTTATAAATTTGTCTTTAACAACCTCTGGCGCTAACTTGAGTGCATCTCTGCCTCAGCAGGTATCGCCTGGATTATTACTACAAGCTTCGAATTTTGTTAATAGAAACAATGAATTATTTGAAAGTAATAAAAGCAAGGAATTACAAGTTGGCCCTGTTTTCCAAGCCACCTTGTTTTCGATATTTTATAATATTAGTTCAGAAAAGCATGTTACATGGAAAGAAGATATGAAGAGAGCACTTGTTAAGGTACTAAGAGTGTCAAATACAGATGAAACTCAATATAACTATATTTTGAAAATAGAGCAAAGTTTTGACGATGAAAGATATCATAACGTAGATGAGGGTGAAGAGGTCCCTAAAGTCCTAAAATATAATATTGACCAAATACAAAAACTATTTTTTAGTGTTTCAGGAAGACTCTTAAGGTTAGAGGAGCAGGATTCTCCTGTGCTTATTTTAAAGATAAATGAAGAAGAAATGCCTAAAGATTCAAAAATATCTAACGATAAATCTATTGAGAAAATAGGTTGGTATGCTCTGGGGCAGTATGAAGCAACTATTACAATCAGCAGTGATGAAGATGGTGACGATTCAGATGAAAGCGATGAAAGTAATACCTTAGTTAAGTCTGAGCAGATATACTATTCTTCATCAATTACCTTACTTGAATATATTATCAGGCTAGTATCTTTACAGAATAATGATCAGCAAAGTATCTTAGAAGTTGATGATGAAAGGTTGTCTATATATTTAAATGACGAGAATCCCAAATCCGTCAAAGATCATGAAACAGCAATAAAAGAAGTTACTGAAGGTTTACAGAATGTCAAGCTGGAATAAAATGGTTTTAAAATGTCTATTTGTCTATTTGTCTCCTGAAAGTTTTTAAAAAGTACCCAGTGAAAACATCTCAACAGTTTTCACTAATGGTAAGTATCAAAATAAAAGTGGTAGCAAAATATTTTAATGATTATCGTCAAATCATTAAAACTGTAGTGTTTCAATTCTCTAATAAATGAACAATATCTAAAGAAGTACTAATTTTTGCATTCGGTAATTAACCCTATACCGCTGTTTCATTATTTTATTAATTACTTTTTTATGAATTTGTTGGAATCTAGAATTCATTACATCAGACTACCTTTTTATATTGTTCTATGAGCTGATAATATTATTAAATTAAATCACAGTTAACGTAAACATATATATATTCCTATTTAGTTCCAGTATTGAGTAACCAAATTAGATACTTTAATGGAAGGCTATTAGAGTCCTGCATTCAGACACCTTACCCCAATAGTCGGCCAATAAAGACTGTGAAATATTGTATTTATCGTTATATACATTATCCGTAAAGATTCAGATCTACTTGTGTTTAAAATATATAATAATAGTAATACTAGTTTCAGAACATTCCCTTTTTTACGGATATAATCAACTTTCAAGAAAAAGAAGGTGATAAATTGTCTAAAAATTGATTGAAGTTATTGAATTTGTTGGCATCAATAAATTCAAGTAGATTATCTGCATTTTTTGATGCTGATATATCTGTTTTGTTTTGTTCAGCTCTATTTGGGGGAACCACCGTAGAATTACCTTCTGTGGCGCTATTCAGCATATTTAAATTACCTGTTTCCACTATGTGTTCTATTAACTTATCCCTATTCTCATCTGTCAAATCCGAATTATTTTCTTCTGATTTACCATTACGAGATACAAAATCGCCATCTTTTAATTCGTCTGTTAAAACACCCCCCTCAAATGGGAAGGGTGTAGTGTTCTGTATAAAGAAGTTTGGAAAATTGGGGAATGAATCAACGACCCCAAGATTCGTTTCATTAGGTGTTGAACCAGATATAATCGAGGGTACATGTTGGCTTAAGTTCTGAGGGAGCTGGTTTTCAATACCACTACAGTACGTTTGCACACTTTCGTTATCAAATATATCTAATATTTCAGATATTGGCTGATTAATGAAATTACTGAGAGCATTCTCTGTTGAAGCATCTGGCTTCTCGATTGAATTTATACTTCTCTTTTTTTCCCCAGCTCTAGCTTTTCCGTTCTTCTTTCTATTTGAATGGCATTTACAGACTTCACCAAATAAGCAACCGCAATTATTTAAATTATTATTTTTTGCACATTGGCATGTACCAGAAGGATTTATATTTTTAACAACACGAAGCTCTTTACAATGGGAACATGCAGTTGAAGGTCTTCCTTTTTTCTTTATTTCAACTAACTCTCTGTCGGTATGATTACAACTAGCTGCTCTATGTCCTCGGATACATAGGGCACATGCATATTTTTTATTATCTTTTAAAATCATTGTTTGTTGCTATTCCTTCTGGTCTATCATAAATGAATTGTGGCGTAAATAGAATAAAAAAATATTACTGTAGAGCAACTATAAGACATTGAATTTTATAATAATTTCTCCACATTCAAAATGTGAGAATGCGCAAGCCCGGAATCGAACCGGGGGCCCAACGATGGCAACGTTGGATTTTACCACTAAACCACTTGCGCTCAGTTATTTATTCTGTGTTGTAATGTAACCCAGTTTTGACCAAAGAAAAATAGCATAAAAGTATAGACTTAATTGATGCTATTTTGACCTAAAATTGCTGAAACGGAGATTATATGGTACTATGAATATAATATGGGTGGTTTATAGGATATCAAGTTTAATACGAAGGTTACTAACAACCACGAACGCGATTGAAAACGAAACACGAAAATAAAACAATAGCATATAGAAAGTTATGAACGACACGAGTGTTCATATAAGGAAATCAATGTTTGACTACAAACAATTAAC
>JAJLYB010000193.1:0-11810 GCA_030674245.1 Jamesozyma piceae
GTCATTTAGTTTTTCATTTAGTTTTTCACAAGTTCGCGCGTGGTAAAAACGAAACAAGAAAATTATGAGAAACAGAAAAGAATAAATACATTAAATAGGGATACATATTATATAAAGTTTATAGCTTAAAAACACCAATCCAGTTATACTATAATAATGTATAGTTCTAAGTCTTTATTATCAACAGCTAATCAGTAATAATTTCCCAGTTTATAGACATTGGAGATCTGAGTTTATAGGATTATGAACATTAGATTAATAGATAAAAAAGACAAGTAATTATTACTGAATCTGAATAACGAATAACAATTGATTGTCGATCCGAACTATCCGCGCTTCCACTCTGAATTATAGTTAGATATTATATACTTAGTTAGTTATATACATATTAATTATAATAACCCACCTGACCCTCTGTTTCCCATTCTGAATAAATTGTATTAGTCTAGTTGACGATATAACACTCCTATTAATTTGTAATCCGATATAGTGTAACGGCTATCACATCACGCTTTCACCGTGGAGACCGGGGTTCGACTCCCCGTATCGGAGTTATGTTTTTAATTTTTGTCTTAGATATATTTTAAATGTATAGACGTATTGGCTACTCTTCAGTCACTGAAACTCCATATATTTTTTGATATTTCTGTATATGTTATATATGTATTTATATTCATTTATCTTCTTAATGTATCCAAAAACTGAACGCCTAAAGTCCGTGGGGGTTCATCAGGGGCATTTTCATCATCTGGGTTCATAGCATCATCTTGTGAAATAGCAGAAATATCACCGCTAGATGATATTCTAATTACGTTATTGTTGCTGTTTGGATTTAATCTTGTATTAATACCTGTAGTATGTTTATCAACATGTAATAATTTACTAATAAATGGTAACCTTGTATGATTTACACCAGGAAATAACCCTTTATCCATGAATATTCCACATATCCATGATAGAAACCCACATAAAATACCTGCAGAACCTTGATTTATTATTAATAATCCTAATAATACTTTAACAAAAATCTGATCATTAAGCATCCATTTATATTCTTTTTTATGACTTTTGCTTGACCAAGGTTGTGCCAGGACCAATTCATATTCGTAAATTTGAGGCGTATATTCTAAATAAAAATGGAATAATGCTAAGATAATGGGCAATGCACCAGATGGGAGTCTATTCCATATACTCCAAGGTAACAGAACATTGATTATAATATTAAATCCGGCTAAAATAGTGGTTGTGTAACAAAATGTAAGTGCAATAACACTGATATATTTGTAAGAGCCCATAATTCGCTCTAGACTTCGAAAATGGTACCAAATCAATACTAAAAGCATCATATCACTCTCGTTAAGGGCACATATCTGAAAAATCAGAAGTCTATAATATTGGTGATATTCATTTATAAATGGGCTATATTGTGCTAAAAATATATATTTAAAGTCGGCCACTGCAGCGAATAATGGAACTGCTGCTGAACTGATCATGCATAATTTTGTAATTGGGTATTGTAGTAAGCCGGCAGGTGAATCCATAGACATGTTTGTAGGTGTATACGTGTATATATTATTAGCTTGTTTTGTTTTGTTTTGTTTTGTTTTGTTGCACTGCTAAACTGAATCCAGATTGTGGAATCTCCTTTCACGAAGTTTCTCTTGATCTTCTTATACGTATTATATCAAGGTAGTTTAGTTTGTATGAATTGTTTGTTGGTGATTCCATTTTTGTTTAATGCGGGAAGTTTCATTCCTAAATAAAGTATGTAAATCTTTGAATCACCAAAAAAAAGGGTAGTTTAGATGAATAGTGATAGAAGTTTATTTTATGTCAAACACGTATATCAACCAAGATTTAATCTGAATAATTTTCTTTCAATGTCGAATCAAGAACTTGATCATTTAATTTTTATTCTTAAAAGCTCTTCTAATGTGAATTCAGAGACTTCGCACGCTGTTATAAACAATTTGGTTTATTATACCCCAAGAATACGATCAGTCCAGCAATTAAATGAAGTTATATATACTGTATTTGAATCAAAAATTTGGGTTTCTACTAGCCCTTTAGAACTCTATGAAATGGGTCAAGGTATCTTTCAATGGAAATTGGAAATTTCAGAGCCAGTAATCAAACTCTCAGATTTTTATCATATATGGGATTCATATTTTCAGGACTGCCAAAATTGGACAATGGCTAAATTGGCTATATTAAGTGGAATATTAACGACTGAATCAAGATTCATAAATTTGCAAGAAAGTGTGTTTATTGATGAAAAGGGTGACGTAAAGCTTCTCTATAACAAGTGGAAAAATAACTACTTTGTTCCTGTCTGGTCTCGATTTTTCAATCAAAATATGAACAAGGCACCAAATATTGCTGATACTTTAACTATGCTTTATTCAAATTTGATCTCCAGGGATAATTTGTTTAATAATAGATATAATATCTCGTGGAATTTGGTAACAAGATCAGCAATAAGAATAATAGTAACATATGTAAATCTTCATGATGAGATGGGAACTTCATTTATTTCAAGAAATATTAACTCAGTAGCAAAAGTTTTACAGATATCTTTAATCAAAACGGATAGTAAAGTTATATATCAAGCATTATGTGAACTTGGGGAAATATGTAGAGTTCTATCAAATACAGAACTTACAAGCAAGGTTCCAAATAAAGATTATTCCACTAAGTACTATTCAAGCGTGTATATTGCAATAGTTTTGGTATTAAAGGGGTGTTTAGGATCAACCAAGTCTGTGCCAATAGAATGGTACTACCGGGGAGCACTTTCTTTATATTTCTTGAACTTTATCGGCAAAGATTTCGGCACAATTGGTTTTCAATCATACGAGTTTGTGTATGAGTTAGCTTGCTATGGCCTTTCAAAACCTTTGAATGGAAAGATTGGTTCCATGTACTTAAAGATCATAGATTTTATGAGAACAAATATTTCAAACAGTGACATTGGGTACCCCAATAAGGTCAGGGAATCAAGAATATTGTTTCTTTTAAATTTTATGGAGACATCAAATTCTACCCTGGAAGCCAGCACATCTGATTTCATTACCAACATTGAACAGCCTATTATCAACGCTTTTATAAACTCATCAAATAGTGATATTCGAGAATCAGCACATTCTGTGATGCTTTCCCTTTTCGCCAGTCAAATTCTTACCCCGACAATGGTTCGATGGAGAAACAAACAATTTTTGGAATATGCTACACTATCTATTGATCAATATATTGATGGAAGTCTCTCTGAAGTCCAATTAATTATAATTTGCAAAAGAATGAGCTCGATATTACCTGCTTTGTTAAATGTGAACAATGACCTCTCAAGGGCCTTTCTACAGACTACATACCTGCGTTTACTAAGCGTCCCAATCTTTCAATCAGAGAAGAGGAAAATACTACTAGAATGTCTAATTTGTCAACTACCATACGTCAATGAAACTTATTTAGCACAATGGCTTGAAAATGTGGTTGAAATTAGTAAAGATTCTAATTTTAAACAAAAACAGAAGGATGATATCAAGACATATCTTTGGGATATCATATCATCTAGTAAATCGGATATTGCCTTACGTTGGTGGTATATCAATATAATGCCATCACAAAGCCGACTCTAATTGCAATATGCATAAGTGACTTTTCTTATTGCAATATATTCTTTATAATCTATGTATGTTAACGTATAATATTTGCGTATTCCCAAGCTCCTAAGACATTAATGTCATAATTATTTTTCATTTTTACTATTTCGCTTAATATGAACGGATATATATAATTGAAAAATTTAAAATATTATAAAGCATACTTAAGCTAATACTTGACAGTGTAATAAATAATCAACAGCCCAATTGATGATAAAAGCCTATAATAAGGGAAATGTCTGCAGAGTTTTATGTAGAATCCTATATATCTACCAAACAATTAAACCATCAATCTGTGTCTTTAGTTATTCCAAGATTAACGAGGGATAAGATCCATAACAATGTTTACTATAAGGTGAATTTAAACACTGCATCTTTGCGGGGTGATACGTTATTAGAATTAGTCAAAGTGATTGTTCGAGACTTGGGAACCTTGCATGACAAGTCAGTCAATCAGATCCATATGCTAGGTGGTATAGTATTTAAATGCATTTTGATGAAGTTAGTAGAAATTAAGCCCATATTAAGTCAACTGTATTTCATTATTGATCAGAGTAGCCGCTCTGATAAATTTGAAGATAAATATATCATAGCACTTCTGCTAACCTATTTTCGGATTCAATACTATTATTTAAAGAATGATAATGAGAATGCACACAGATTGAAAGCATTTTTTAAAACGTATATTAAAGATTATAGAAAATTGAAATGTATAGATTTATGCCTAGACTGTATGTCCATGTCTCAAAATTTAAGTGTTTCAATGTTACATATGGATGAAGTTGTGGATTGTTTAGTAACTAGGGATCAAATTTGGGGAATACCTCTGGGTAAATGTCAGTGGTGTAATATTTATGATAATGCTAGTGATTCCGATAGTGATTCCGATGAAGATTGAGTGTATGATGAAGATTGAGTGTATGGTGAAGATTGAGTTTATGGTGAAGATTGAGTTTATGGTGAAGATTGAGTTTATGATGAAAGTGGAATTCATTGATTACAAGCTAAAAATGTTACTTTTCTAATGGAGTTAAGTTTCATTATCGAATAATATTTAAAGCTTCCACTTGTACTATAATGACTATATAAATTTCAGACGGATTCAAAAATTAGTAATAAAACTAAATTGAAACTTTAGATAGGTACATGCGAGCTTAATAAATAATATATAGTTGTTTACTTATATATATATATATATACTCTGCATTTAAAATATAGGAGAATTTATATTGAGAGATTAGAAGAATAAGTTGCTAATTTGAACTAGGTATTCTTTGTTTAAAAACTGAATTGTCCTCAAATCTTTATTGGTTGTACTACGTGTATTTGAAAGAAAGTATTTCATCTACGGTATAAAAATATCAGTGTCAAGGTTATTCCTCACAATAATATCTGCATTCCGAATTCTTTCTATATGAAAGTTTGTGATATTTCTAACATAGGTATATCATGTATTACTAAATAAAATTTCTTTTAAGTATTTTCCCTTTTCAAAAGTTTTACTGAGGTTGACTTCACTTGCAAATTAGGTTTATTCTCTAACTGAGTAGAGTTTGACTTATTTTTCAATTGTAAATTTTCATTTTGAAACATCATTCTCACTTTTTGTTCGTAACGGTTTTTGATTTCACTCACAGGCGTGATCACTATACTATTAGTTTTCTTTAATTCTTTCTCTTTTTGCAATTGTAATTTTCTACGTTTTTGTAGCTCTTTTCTACCAGCTTCTTCTAATATTACCACATTATTGTTTTTAGTATTTTGAATTTGTTCACTTGAAGAATTTTTCTTCTTTGATTCTTCAAGATGCTTCTTCATTTTTGATCTACTCTTCTTTTTCTTCTTGGCTCCTTTATCCTTATCTTTAAGAGAGCTATCTTTAGAAGATTTACTTTTCTTTCTCTTACCCTTCTCATTATTACCTGCTAATTCGATTAGCGCTAGTTTAGATTTATTTTCAATAAACGACTCGTGTTCTTTTTCCTTAGCCATTTCATTATCCAAAGATTTGAATATGCTGAAATTATTGAGTGTGTATGGTGAAGTTTCAGAATCATCCTTTAATTCAAGGGACTTCAAAAACATTTTAAAGAATTGGCTATTCTCAATTGTACCTTCCAGCGATTTCCAATTACGTTTCTTTGATGGTTGTTCATCTAATTTTTTAACATAGGGAGATATTTTTACATTTGCTTTTGCTGCATTATCGTTATCGTCAATAAAGGTTAAATCCTTAACCTTATTACCGAATAATTTCAATTGATCCATTGTCTCAAAGACGAAATAACCTCTTGCAAAGGCAGGCTCTTGAAAAAGTTTTGTTCCAGCATGGCCCTTAACAAAATAAGAATCAATGATACCAAACTTTGATAATGGAACTCCTTCGTTGAGTATTGGGTTTAATGTATCCCTGAATTGGATTTCTGTTAAAGCAGGTGGCAACAATCTCAATACAAGTTTATATCCTTTGTTTGATTCATTTTTCCTCTTATTCCGTTCTCTCTTTCTTGCGTTATTAGATTTATTTTTATTATTCTTATCCAGATTGCTTGGATGGGATGCTTTTCTATCGTTACTGTTATTAACTTTTTTCTTAGGGAATTCGTTTGATTTTGATTCATCATTTTTTCCCTTCTTGTGATCTCTATTTAAAGATTGTTTACTATTCTCCTTGACCTTGTTCTTATTCTTGGTGTTGGCTTTATTGGTTGATTTATTGGGCTTCAATCCATCTTTGGAAATGGAATTATTATTGTCAATATCCATACTTTTATGTTTGTTGTCACTATCAGATACAGCATTTTTTTTCTTGAGATACCTTTGAGGAGGTTTCCTCTTTGGCTTTTTGTTCTGAATTGGTGCATCCATTTTAGTATCGTTTGTAGCAGATGACATGATCTCGGGGGACCATATATATACTACAATTGATTGGGGATGTCTGGAAAAGTCGAAAGTAACGCTAATAAATAACAGTTATTATTTGTTTATGTTCTTCATCGATTGTTCTGTTTTCTTGTAACTAGAAAAAAAGTATTATTCGTAACATCACCAAAGAGACGGATTTTTATAGAATGTTATTGAAAAAAACATCTAAACATGCATGGTTTTAAAACTGTCAATAACACAACATTAATAAACAACTAAGGATCTATAATATATGATATGAGATGATGAGTTACACTCTGCAGCAGTTTTTTAACGATATTTCACGTCATGAATACAGTATATTAACAATTAACCTCGACCAACACGGTTCAAAGATTGCATCGCTACAAACACAATTACATAACAACCCAAATTTAACTGATAGTAATAAAGGTATTGAGGAATTAATAGATTCACAAACTTTTTTTAACGGAAAATGGACACGGTTTAATATTATGATATGTTCATTTTTAAGATATTGCAGGGATTTTAACCCTTGGTCAAGTGTGGATAGCAGTGATGTTATTTTTCAATATTATTCTGATTTAACAAATTGTCTCTTGAATGACTCATATCCTGCAGAAGAATTGATAAATGTTTACTTGGAAGTCATGGAGTTCATCATTCCATTTTCCAAACTATTGGATGATAACTATATTAGTCTAAAGGCTAAAAAATTTCAATTCTTATCTTATACGTCTTCAGTTATATCAAAACTATTTAACAGTATAAAACCACATAAAAGTGAGAATGGTAATAGTGATGATTATGAGAACTTTAATAATATACCAGGAAAGCAAAAGATACTATTACTGTTGGTTAATAAATTAAACAATATATATTTTAATATTGATTCTCCGCAACTTTGTTCAAATATATTCAAGAATTTTAGACCAAAAAGTTCCATTGAGAAATTTAGTGAGTATCCCATTTTAGAGCAGATAGAATATAGATATTTATTAGGAAGGTATTATTTAATAAACTCGAGAATTAGCAATTCATTTGTTCAACTAAACAGTGCATTTAACTTATTAATGCATGGGGCAAACTATACAGATATAAACAATGTACCTCAATTTAAAAGAAACCTTGTAAGAATACTGCGATATTTAATACCTGCAGGTATTATGTTAGGTAAACTACCTAATTTTGCATTAATAGAAACAATAGATTACGAACTATGTACACAGTACAAGTATTTGGCCCATTATATACGGACAGGTAATATTTTAAGAATAAATCAGTGGCTCCAATCAAATGAAAAAGAATTAAAAGATCGATATTTGCTGTTAACTTTGTTAGAAAAAGTTCCAATGATAGCATATAAATATTTGATAAGACGTGTAATACAAGATTGGTCCATAACACAAGGCTCTAATAGATTACCCTATGATTTGCTGCAGAGATGTTTGAAAATTTCGATAGGTGATTCATATGATAAAAATAATCAAAATACGATAAACATTTATAATGGAATTCATAAAAGTGAAAATGTCGAAAACATATTGGTAACCTTGATTAACTTAGGTTATTTACGTGGTAATTGTTTTCCATTATTGAAATTGTGTGTATTTAAGAAGACTTCAGTTGTCGATGAAATCATGCCTTCCATTGAAGAAAGAGTAATCGCAATGTTTCCCCTAAACAATGACGATTCGTGGTTGACGAAGTGAGTTATTTTCTATGCAATTAGATTGTAAATATATATCATAATTTGAATAAATCAATAATATTATATAAAATATGTGTCTTTGGGATTGTAATTAATATATCAAATATTTTTGACAGAGAAATGAACCTTAGATCATTATTAAGTGTTGCTATCAGTAATATTACTAATATTTGATCTTTTTCTTCGAGTGAACTCAAACTCCTCATTTGGGTTACTTCTCTTATAGCTTTCCATCAAGATAGTTGGTTCAATATGGAATTTTTCATTATTTTCCTTCAATAAAGCCCTATTTTCAATTATTACTTTCAATATTAAGTCAGTTAAAAGTTGAATATGGCTAAATACTAAAGAATTATACTCTGTGGATGGTAATCTATTCAATATTATTTCCTTCATTATACTTTTGTATTCCTTTAGTTTATGTGTTGTATCTTCCGAGTTGAGATTTTTTTCCTTTAGAATCATGTAAGATTTGTTAAATAAGCCTACGGTCGTTTCTATGCTATTACTATTGCTATTATTGATATTATTATTGTTTTTATTGATATCACTTTCACTAGTATTAGTACCACTGTTGATGCCATTTGGTGGATGAGTTAATTGTAAATGGTGAATATTGTTCTCCAAAAATTGTGCATTTGGTATATCATTTGGTTCATGAGATAGTGCTGGGATTCCAATTATATTTGAAATTGTATGTGCAATATTTTGTTGTGTCATTATAGTATCACTATTATTATTATCAGTTGTACTTGTAATTATTACATTATTTTGAGTAATACTTTCTACGTCTGTTGGGTTTATGGTTGGCTTTCTTCGTGGGGCTGGAATGCCAATTCTTTTCCTTGATCTACTCACAGTCCTTTTGCTAACAGATTTAATAAGTTCTTCACTCAATGGGTTCATTTTTACATTGAAATGAACCAGTTCTTGATGAATATTAGCAATATCATTAAATTTAATTTTATTAACAACTATTGCCTGTAATCCTTTGGTTAAAAAACTCAGTAAGTATTGTAAATATTTCAATTTATATCTACCTGATTCTAAAGTTGTCAGAAAATTTTCATCTTTTAATGAACATATTTCTCTTTTCAATTGATCTACATCATTTGACTTTATAGTTTTTCTTGTAATTGTTAGTTCAATTAACAGTTTCAAATTTTTATCAGATATTGTCAATTGTGTAGTAGCATTATCATAAACATTTTGACCTATTAACTCATTGTTTTTCAACGATACGATCATGTCTCTAATTAATTCAATATCAGAGTCCTCCAAGTATGGTTTTGTTCCATGACCATGCACAGCCGAATTTAAATGAATTCCTTTAATATGATCGTTAAACGACTGTCTTGCAATTCCAAAACACTTTGCTACAGACGTTAAAGAGACTTTTGTTGACACTTTGCCGTTGATACTAGACGTATGGTTGTTAATATTATAAAAAATAGTTGCCATTTCAATAATTTTCTTCTTCTTTTGCTGTTTTTGTATCTTTGTCAAGAAAGAATCTTTCTCGACAGCACTATAATTTAGATTTGCAGCATTATTTAATATTTCAGGATCTGTTATAAGGACATTCTTATCTTTAAACTGCCCAGGAATGACTTTACTTGGATATTTTAGTGTATCAGCTGATAAGGTTAGTGGAAGCCCAACATTTGTCGATATATTTGTATTTGGCATGGCCAACTGTATGCGCTTCTGATTGAATCTGATAATATATGACCAACCAAAAGGAATAAAATAAAAATGGCAAATCAATTTAGAAGATTTATTTAACTTAAGTGATTAAACCATTGATGCCATCTAAGTTTAATGAATTGGTTATGTTCAAATAAAGAAAACATTTCTGAGAGAGATACAAAAAAATATATATGCACGAACTAATGGCATTTTGTCAGCAGGTTAACGTGTAATACATCCTAACACCACATATATTTTCTAGAACAACATGCCAACAATTAGAATAAAAATGAAAATATATTGTAGATCAACGAGTTAGTTAGATATTTCTACTTCGTAGGGTGGAAAGATATTAATAATTAATAGACATGCTTCTCATTGAAAACCTAAACTAAATATTTCGCCATGGAGTTGTCCAGATCGATTGCTCCAGGGATAGTATATGCCTAAAACATTCTTATTTGTATTTGTATCAGTAATATGGACTGGTTATAGTGGGTAATTTTCATAATTTCTTCAACAGAGTGAATATATATGTGATGAATAGGAGAGAAGAATGTATTATAAGTTACTTCTATTAGTACTATTGAACCAATGTTGGTCCTTTATTAAATGTAAACCATGTACAGTTTTTATAACATTTCATCATCATCCACGGCTTAACCATTTAAGTCAGCCAATTAATTACAAAAACAAAAAATTAAGGGAAACAATATTCAATAAAACATTACAAACAACAATATTAAACTATACACGTTTACTCAAAACGACATATATATTTTTAGGTTAAGAAGGTATTCCTAAAGTCAAAAAATGCTGGCTCTAAAATCAGGAAGCAAATTAATTTCTAGAAGGCCCCAGGTGTTATCATTCATTCCTAGGACGATAAGGTCATATTCTGAAAGTAACCCAAAAGGTAACATCAAGGATGATGAATTAAAAGACATTATTTCAAGAATTAAGATTACTCCAATAAAGAGAACTAACGAATCTAGAGATAAAAAAATATCAAGATTAATTTACCAGTCCCGTAAAAGAGGAATTTTAGAGACAGACTTGCTGCTATCAGGCTTTGCCGCAAAGTACTTGAAAAGTATGACTGATGCGGAGTTAAAGGAGTATGATACTTTACTGAATGAATTAGATTGGGATATATACTACTGGGCTACGAAGAATTATACACAAAGTGCATTACCTGATAGATGGAAGAGTTCAAAAATTTTAGAAATGTTGCAAGATTTTGCTGAAAACAAAGAGAAAAAAATCATTAGAATGCCTGATCTTGACAAATTTTAATGTTCGTGTATGATCTTGATTTTTATTTTACATAATTTATTCTCCCTGTAAATATAGTTCTATTCAAATATGTGTATAAACTTTTAAGGATTAAAATATATATTGTTATTCTTCCATTTCAAACATCTTGCGTTTATCATATGAGATATGTTTCTGACAAAAAGAAAAATGCGAATTCTGTGGATCGAACACAGGACCTCCAGATATCTTTTTGTTTGACCGAAGTTAAATCTTCAGTCTGGCGCTCTCCCAACTGAGCTAAATCCGCATACTTTTTATATTTTTGTGTAAGAGTTGTCTCTTTTTCAGTTATTTAATTTTTTTAATTATTTCCTTATGTTAGAGCTCTAACAAGTCTGTAATTATTATGATGTTGTTACGGTATTTTCCCGTATATAATGACAAGATACAAGGTTGTCATGGCAAATTACCGTATGTGATGACGTACGACAAAATATAACCTTTTACTAAGATGACTCAATTAGTGAAAATTTTTACATTGTTTGACTCAATGTCAAGCAATGGATACGAGGTAGGTACGCAAGGACGACAATGTAGTAGGTATCTCA